>PVJD01011527.1:0-45670 GCA_004026545.1 Mormoops blainvillei
GGCGCCCTTCCCAGCCAAGGCCTGCTTCCTGGCACAGCTCTGGCAGCCCAGGGTCTGTGGCTCAGTCCTTCCTGCGTGCTTTCTCGCAGACCTGAGGGTCCCTCTCTGGGGACTACTGGTCTGAGAATCACTAAGGGTAAGGATAAAATCCTACACAATCTGTGGCCCTAGAACTTTGCAATGTAGTTTCCCCTCTGTGGCTTCAGCAAAGCTGGAATCTCTCTGCTGTCTGTTGAGGTGAGGACAGAAAGGCCCACAGAGGGGAGGGAACTGGATCAAGGTCACAGGGCAAGCAGTAAGGCAGGGGCAGAGTAAGGATGGAACCCGGTCCTGGACTCTACCCCGGTCACTGCCCTCGGGGAGGACAGGCTCTGTGGAAGGGGTCCATCTGGCACTACCGCCACATACATGGACAGAGAGACTGTGGCTCAGAGACGCATCCCAGCTAGTAAACATAGAGCCAGAACTTGCAGCCTCGGGTCCTGGGACATTTCACTGCCTCTACGGAACCACAGGCCAGCTCCATGCGTTCCCTAAACAAGCCCCAGGGACTTATTTATGTCCCCATGTAAAGTGTCAGCCTCTTCCTTGGAAGAAGAGCCTACCGGTTATTGGCAGAACAGAGCAGAGGGTTAGCCGGGGCAGGCCAGGAACACAAGGGCACGCTCAGAGGCTTGCCAAGCTCCACCTGCAGAAAGCAGCCTGGCGGAACGCCCAGCCCGTGCTGCGGGAGCTGTGTGGCCTTGGGCAAGTCACTGGTGCTGTCAAAGCCCCAGTTTCCGTCGTGACGGAGAGCTAATGTGCACCGCAGCCCTTGGAGAAGCTGCATTCCAAGTTCTGGGGAGCAGCTGCCCCAGAAGAGCAGTCCCTGATAACAGAGGGGCCCTCAAGCCTGTCTGCAGCTTGGCTCAGATCTACCTTTCAATCATATACCACCATGGCTGGGGGACAGAGAACCAAAAAGAAAGTGCTGTGGGCTCTGAAGACAGATGCAAAGGTGACTTTCATGCAGCCTTGGTAATGGGCAACAGCATAAGGATAAACAAACGGCATCCCTGCTCGAATCCCCTGGTTCTGGTATTTGCTAGAAAGTTCTTCTCACTACCCTGTGATCGTGGAAGCTTTGTGCCTGTCCCGTCCTTCTCTCGGGGTGGTGGTTATAAGGATCAAACCAGCTGATTTATAAGAGCGTTCTGAAACAAAACCCTGTAGGAGGGTGAATTTTTAAATGGATTCCAAAAACTTAGGGTTAAAAGATGCCGTGTCACATAATATGTTGTCACATCAAGACAGGACACACCATTAGCCTTGGAAATAGCTACTGGCCCATTTTGGGGGCCCAGAGAGTCTTCTCCCCAAGACCCTTCTCAGACACAGCCTCAGGTTGCCCAGTAGACGTGAGGGGCCTGCTGTGCCCCGGTCTCTTCGCCCATTTTGGACACGTTGGGGTGGGTGGGGTTACTCCCAGGGCCCCCAACTGAAGGCAGCCTCTTTCCGATGTTGCCCTGCCAGTCAGTAACTGCCATTTCTCCAGCTGTTCCCTCACAGGGACAACAGCGAGGTGGGATTTAATGGAGAATGAGTTTATCTGGAGCACCTATGTCATGCCAGTCACTGACACATGGCCCTTTGTACTTGTCATCACACCCTAAGTTTATCCCGAGACAGACGTCATTATTGCCAAGCTTAGTTGAGGCAGTAGGCTCAGACGCGTTAGGGAACTTTCCCAAGGCCATACAGCCCGGCAGAGATGGGGTTGGGATTTGATTCCAGGCCCATCAGTCGCCAAAGCTCTTCTCAGGCATCAGCAGCTCCCACAGTGGTGAGCTCCCACAGTGGTGACTCCAGGGAGGGGTCCAGTGGGAGAATGGACAGGGCGCAGAGTGTGGACTTTTAACTGGGTGCCAGGCTTCACTTCCCAACAACTTTTCCAGACAGAAGGCTGGTGTACGGCCCACGAAGAAGCAGGGTGTGGTAGGGAGGGGAGTGAGGATGACATCCAAACCCACGCCTTTTTCCGAGGTGGCGGCAGGAGAAGGAATGGGGGCCCGCCCCACCCGCTCTGCAGCCCTTGAGATGCAGCAGGTAGCCCCCAGACAGCAGCTGAGCCAGGGCCTCACGCCTGGGGCTGAGGTGGGGTAGGAGCAGCTCACTCCAGCCACCCAACCACACCGTTAGCCAAGAGTCCCCAGCATCTGAGATTGGAGACCACCATTTGCAGATACAAAGAACAAAACCACAGAGGTTCAGCTGATGGGGGTTGTGAGGCCAGAGGAAAATGAGCAGAACTGCCAGCTGCCGGACCAGGAAGGAACCTTCCACATGAGCTGGGTCAGTGTTTTCAGACCAAGGAGTGTGACTCATTAGTGGGCCATTCAAACCGTTAGGGGACCATGACTGGCATTTTTAAATGATGTACAACAGAACAGAAATTATCAGAGTAAACATGGAACAAAGTATTGTTTCACGAAGCTTTAGTTTTAGTTAAATATGTGTATGTGAACTTTTTTTGTCTTTTTTTTCTTTTTTATTTACTGTGGGTTGTGGTCAATAAAGTTACCAAAAAAGTTAAGTTAGTTCAACCTGTGTATCTTGAAGACTGAAAAACTGGGGCCAAGGCCAGGGAAAGGCTTTGCTCAGGGGCCACAGGCAGGAGGAGCACCCAGACGGTCCCCTTGCCTCAGCACCCCAGGCTGCCTTCCGGAGACCCAATTTCTTATGCATCTTTTCATCTCAGACACCACCAGCCTTGCCATCTTATTCACCGTTCCCAGGCCACAGTGGGAAAAACCCAGTGTTTCATATGGCGGTGGAGGGAGGCTATGGGGGTGTGGTGACAGGACACTCTCAGGTCCTCCTTCCTCCTGGCTCTTGTCTTCTGGTTCTTTCCCTGCCTCCTTTCCCCACCCCCACCCCTCTGTTGGGAACACCCAGCAGATGTCCCTTCAGCAGGGGACCCTTGTGGAATGGGTCCCTTCCACACTCCCTCCCATCTGCCTCCTCAATGGCCCTGTGCAGCCTCTGCCTCCCAGTCTCTCTGGGCCATGCTGGGCCCTCTCTCCCCAAGGTCTTGTCCTAGGTCCGTCTGGTCTACACACACGTCACGCCACCTCCATTGCAGCGAGAGCTGCCCAAGGCCCTTGTGTGCCCTGCCCCACCCTGCCCCCCAGGTGGGAGGGTTTTCCTTCACATCTACGCACTATTTGATAATAATAGCTACAGTGCTAAGGCAGATAGACAGGGTCACACTCGACTCTTAAAACAACTCTGGTTCTCTCTCAGGCTGAGATATTTGCCAAAGACCTCACAACAGTAAGTGGAGGAGTCGGCTCTAGACCCAGGTCTACACGGCACCAAAATTCACACCTCCGCACTGCCCTGCCTGGCTGATTCCTGGCAGCCTTTCTCCCAAAGCATCCTGGTTGGGAGGTAGCGGATGACAGTACGGGGAGGCGGCAAGTATCCGCTACTTTAAGTTGCACTACGGAAAGGAACGCTCCAACCCCAGGAGGCAAGAATAAGGAAAGACAACACCCACTCTTCTCCCAGCCCTCCCTACTCTTTCCCAGGAGAGGAGGAATAACTTCTCTGATAACGCTGACGACTGGGAGAAGGAACTGGGTCACCGGATGGGGGGATCCCTCTCCTGCCCAGTTTCAGATCTGCTGTCGCATCAGACAGTGTGCTTGCTGCTCAGCTTCCCAGTCCACCACCTGGGAGGACACCTGGGAAGGGCCACCGTCCGCCTGTCCTGGGGCCACCTCCTCGCCCCCCACTGGCAGGCGCGGTGGGCTTGCAGCAGTGCCCCAGGCGGCTGGCAGGAGAAGGGCCTGCCGTGCTGCTTCCTTGAACAGGATGTCCCACAGCCTGCACGTGGTGAGCGAGGATCGTGGAGTCTGACTGTGGTCATGGATATAAGCCAAGGTCTCTCGTCCAGCTTTGTCAGTAACAACACTGATATTTTGACCTCGTAGCTCAGTCCGGTGTTTGTTTTTCTTTTGCTTCCACGCTTGTGGGAAGGAGTATTACCAGCACCAGGAAACCCAGGCCACATGCCCAGGTATCTCTGCTTCGGCTCCTGTCATGGTCTCCCAGAGATCTTCTCACCTCCACTCCCATCCCCTCACTCCCTCCCAATAAATAAATTTTCCTAAAGGTCACCCTGTCAGCTCTCTGGGGGCTCCCCACCACCAGAATCCTCTGCCTGAGATGTCTCCTGGGCCTGGCCTGGGCCCGACTTCCTCTCTCACTGTCTCTCCTCCAGCTCAACACCCCTACGCAAGCTCTGGACACAAGCCACCTAGGGTCCCTACTGTTCATAAGTCTTCATGATGTCACTATGCAAGGTCCCCCTCCCCCTTCTCCAAGTGCCTCCTCCACCATGCAGCTTCCCTGGCTGCCACCCTGAATTATATCTCATGTTCCTCCAACTCCTGTAGCATTCATTGTCAGGACCCTTCATTTCGCATTCACTTTTTTATTGAGGTTTTTCAAATGTGTGTCTTGTTTTCTCAACAAATGACACAAAATATAACAACAGTACCAATGCTGGCTAAGATGTACTGAGTGCTTGGTTACTCTGTGCAGGGCACGGGACAGCTTCTCCTTCAAGGAGAGGAACTCAGTGGTTGACTGAGAGCAGGGCCTGCCGTGTTATTGGTGCTCAAAGCACAGCACGAGTTTTTCAGGTATGCTCAAACACTGTGGGTAGGAGAATAAGTTGGCACAACCTTTCTGGATAGCCATTTACATTATGAATTCAAGACCTTAAATAAAATGCATAGCCTTCCACATCTGGGCCAGGGCCCCACTTTTAGAAATGTGCTCTAAGAAACAACAGCAGACGTGCACAAAAGTTCCGGTACAGGCTGGCTGCAGAGGTGGAGGGGCTGCGCTTCCGTTCCCTCGACTGTAAAGCAGGGATGAAGATGGTGCCTAGCCCTTGGACCGCTGTGAGGGCTAACTAGCCATGAGTTAATACATGCAAAGCACTGAACGCAGCGCCTGGCACCATATTCAGCCTCTATAAAAATGTCACTTTTTTACCAAAAAAATGTATTTATCTGTTTATTTTAGAGAGAGGGCGAGGGAGAAAGAGAGGAGGGAACTATTAATGCTGAGAAACATGGACCCGTTGCCCCCTGCACACGCCCCCACTGGGGACGGAATCTGAGATCCAGGCAGGTGCCCTTATTCGAACCAGCGACCGCCTGTTTTGCGGGACGACACCCAACCAAGTGAGCCATGCTGGCAGGGCTATTACTTCTTTTTACTATTTAAATTGAGGTCTGAATGAGGCCAAATCCTGGGCTCTTTGCTATAACACTGCCCTGCCCCCCACCATTCAATCTCATGATTTCCAAAACCAACAGAACGATTACTAATAACAAAAACAACACGGACATCAACAACGGCCAAAAGATCCAACACAAGGGAACTGGTTACATAACAACATATACAATACTCTGCAGCCACTCAAAAACACGGTGTGGTACAATAATTAATGTCATGCGCCAAGGTACAAAGTACGTAGAAGGCTGTAAGAGGATGACTGCAGCATGAAGTTAGTTTCTTTCGAGTATACAAATGTTTAGAAAAAGATATATTTTTTACCACAAAAGGTAAAGAGTTGTCATCTCTGGGCTCTAAAGTTACAAATGACTTTCCATTTTCTTTTTATCTTTCTTTCTAACTTCTTGCGAAGGACATAGAACTCCTTTTGTGGCTAGGAATAAAAACAAATTTTGAGGAAGAAAAATAAAAGCCACGGCAGTTTACTCCCATCTGAAAACGCGGGGACCGCGCCTCTCTTTCAGTTATCCCCCGCTGCAACTAACACACGGTCTGTGGACACAAAAGCCCCGGTCCTGAACAGAACTCCAGCCTGGCAATCTTGCTGAATCTTCCAGGCCAAGGCGTTCTGTACGGAATTTAGAAATGGCCTGCAAGGACAAGAAAGCAATGTGACCGGCAGGAATGTGTCTCAGCCTGGTTGGTGACCTGCTCCCTGGGAGACGTGAAGAACTGACCCGAGGGGGAAGCGGAGGTGGCATCAAGCCAGGGTGGTGCATTAGGAGGCCAATTACCTGGGGAGCATGTGGTGGGGCTGCAGAGAGAGAGCTGGGCCTCAATGAGAGGCCACTTTGGCATCTGGGAGCTCTCTCCGGCTTATTTTAAAGAATTTCCCAGGAGGCGTTTAAGTGCAACTGGATCTTAATATGATCAGCCTGACTCGTGAACAATTTTCATTTTGCCCAGAGCCTCTGGGCCTACGCTTGCTAAACGCCACAGAGGTCCAGGCACCAGGGAAGCCTGCCAAGGGGAAGGGTAGGGTCACAGGCCATCAGTCAGCCACCGAGGGATCACCCCCTCTGCATGAGTGTGAGGGTTGGGGGTAGCAGGATATGTGGAACATTCTACTTAAAACAATTACCCTACTAAGCACGTTACCGCCAGGCACATTACAGGCAGGTTCGACCCTCACAAGACCTTGGAGAGGTGGTTGCTTCTGCGTCCATTTCACAGCAGAGGAGGCTGAGGCTTGGGGGCTGACTGGTCCCAGATGGCTCAGAGGGGAAGGGCAGAGTGGGAGTGGAGCCCAGGTCTGCCTGACTCAAGCTGAGGCTCTTTCCATAAGGGCTCTAGCAGTAACTCTGACAGATGTGGAGGCTGGGGCAAGGATGGGGATGTCATAGCTGCTCCCTAATTTCACCCTTGTGGGCAGCACTGTGACTATGAGGCCTGTCCCCGCAACCACGGCCCCTGGGGCAAAGGTAAATGTGGGCCAGGCTTGCCTGAAGTTGTCCGAGCTGTCCAGCTAACTCCTCTCATCAGCTGGTGCAGAGCTGGGCTTGCGCTATTTTTGGCAGGAGGCTGCCACCTCGGGCTGCAGCAGGGATCTCGGCCACAGATCGAGCTGGCAGGGAGACCATCAATGCCACTCCTTGGAGGGCAGCCCCAACAGGCACTGTGACCTTCCGGGGCTGTCTGTGCCCATGTCTCCTCTCGTCGCCACGTTCTGCTTTTAGCTGGGGACCTCAGAAGAGGTCACAGGGGGGGAAGCACACTGCGGGAGCACCTGATTTGGCTCTTCATGCCCTAGGTGGCCCCCAGGTGAGCCCTGAACTCTTCGGGCCTCAGCTTTCTCATCTGTCCCACGGGGAGGGTAGTCCCTAACCTACACACCCTGACAGGACTTTGGGGCGACAAAGGGCAAGGCCTGTACAAGAATTCACCACCTCTCATCTCTGGCCCGCCTCTCTCAGCACAGGGAAGCTTGGGGGAGGGGAGAGGGCCCTGGGAGGAGAGCCACACATTCGGACTCCCCCCTGGTTTTTCACCTCCAGGCTAGCTGTCTTTCTTTCCCCTTCACTCTGGGTGAATACAGGCTGAAGGCTAATGTCAGGTGGGGGAGGACGTGGGGATGTAGGGAAGAAATGGGTGGCTAATCCCTTGATACAATTTCAGAGGAAATATTCCAGAAAAGTTTTCTCTAACCATTGAGAGCATGAGGGAGACACTTCCATGGGGCTCCCCTCCTCTCCTGCCTGGGTGGTCCCTGCAGCCTGAACACCTCTGGGCCAGAGCTTGGGAAGTCCCCCCGGCCCCCCACCCACCCATGACATCTTTCATCCACCCATTCCACCAAGATTCTTCAGAAATCGAGGATACAGCCCCCAACCAGAATCACTTCGGTGGTGGGGGGTGGGGGGCGTAGATTCTCTTCTTAGATGGTCTCATCCACGCCCATTCTCCAATTACTGATAAGGAGGGCAGAGGTTCACACTCAGCTATTGGAGGGTCCACAGAGAGGCCTGGGAGCACCTTCCTGTTTTAGCCTCTTGGAAGGACGGGTCAGGCAGCCCTTCTGTCTCTACCACTAACTGCAGCAGGAAGGGTTTTGGCCAGATCCAGTGGTGAGGCATCTGGGTTGTCACAGGCTCTGCGTGGCAGGTGCTTGTCACCATGCCCTCGCCCACATCCTTCCTGCAGTGGGTGGGTAATTACAACCTGCTCACGTGGCCCTTGGCCCTCTAGAGCCTGTGCCATCCCACCCTTTACCCCAGCGTTTCTCCCAATGGAGAGAAGCTTCCAGGTTCCCAGGCAAGGACCGGAGTCTCTGCCACTGCTTCCCAGCAAAGGAGACAAGAAAACACAGTCCTCCCAGGTCCAGAAGACTCCAGCTGCTGCTGCCCCAACTGCCTGGGGCCAGAGCTGGGGGAGCCTGGAGACCACGGAATGCCTGCTGACAAGTAACCACGCAGGACTCTCCCAGCCCACCCGGAACACCCAACCTCAGGGTCCGACCACTCCTCTAGGGACCTCAGCATCATCATCTGTTAAAAAACCAAACACAACCAACTACCTCATAAGGCCTCCTTCAGGAATAAACAGACTATAGATGGAACAGGTCCACCCGAGTAAACTCTCCACTCCCTCCTGGCTTTTGCCTCTCCTTCCCTTTCAGAAACACAGAATTTGCGTCCAGAGTGAAAAGCCCGCTGGGTCAGAGGCCGGGATCCTGCCTGAGTAGGTCCACGCTCCTGGAGGCCACATGAGAATAGGGACTTTCCCTGGAGTCCAGGGAGTGTGATGTCACATTACCAAGGCAGGGGGGTGATAGCACAGAAATAAGCGTAATGACAATGCTGTCACACATACCCTGGTCAGCTCCAAGTTCACTCATTTGATAAAATAATCTTTTAGGTAATGCTGGCTACAAAGGTACTGCCTAATTTATCCTGTTTTCCTACACTGCTCTTAGATGCAGGCCCCCATGTGCAGCTTCAACACTAAAAAACAGCCTAGCCCAGCTTTTGTAATTCAGCACAGCAGTGCAAGGCACCAGCTGGAAACGGCACCATTAGTCTGTGTTCCACTCTAATAAACAAACACCACAGTCATTTCCCTGTTGACCCCCAGACAGAAATCATCGTATCTAAGAATGGATTCCAGCAGCACAAAACTGACAGGGGCCTCGCGTGGGGGTTCCTTCCAAAGACAAAATGGGGAGGGGGGAAAGGGACCGCTGTAGACTAGGTTCCTCTGAGCAGAGCATGTGGGCGGAACCGTGTATAAGATTTAAACAAACAGAATGCATCACTATGGAAACATTTGGCTTTTTCAAAGGCATTGTTAAGAAAAATTATCGAGAATTCATATTCAACACTACAAGTGTTTATGACCAGAAAAGGCAAAGTGGGTCTCAGATATTCTGCCGCCAAGTAAAAGCTGCCAGAGCTCAAGGAAGAAACACTCCTGGCAGGGCAGGGACCCACTGTGTGCCAGGGCTTTCTCGAAGTCCCCCGGCTGGGGCATTCTGCCCATCGCGGTGCCCACTTAACTCCTGGGGTTGCCACACCACTAGTCAAGGGAAGGTGTCACTCACTGACCAGATCCAGGCAGACTTGCCAGGCACTAGGTCACTTCAGCCATAAAGGTAGCAAGGAGTGAGCACCCCCAGGAAATGGCAGGTTTATGAACTGTGACCCAAACTCGGAATCGCCAAGGCCAACTGAGTAAGTAGTCCAGCAGACTGTACGGATCCTGATTTCCACACGGGGACGCAATCTCATGCTAAGTGCAATTGTTCCAAAGGCCTGTGCCCTGACACATGTTGCCTGCGTGAAGCCTGAGCCACTCTTTTGGGTTGTCTGCCGACTGGTGGTGCGGAGTACTGTGAAGAAGCCTGATGTTGAGCGTGGGCATCATTCATCATCCCCAAATGTACTCACAGGTAAGAATGGAGGAAGGGACCACTCATCCGCCTCTGAAAGGTTTTTAGATGTGGTCAAGAGGCGCTGTCATTTGCCAGGAAGGCTGGATAAGAACTTGTCTAACTCGCCAGAAACTGGGTCTGTCCCTGCCACGCCCCCCGCGCCACACGACCATGAGCTTCCCAGGTAAAATGCCTAATTTGGCAGCACGGTTTCCGACTAGGAGACACTAAATTAAATGGGAGAGGGGAAGTGCAGATGCCTGCCCTGATGCACAGGAAGGAAGGCTGGGGAACAAACAAGGAGGCCAGGGAGTCAGCTCTGGCAGCTGGTACTGGGGGGGTGGCAGGCTCACCAGCTCTGCAAGAGCAAGCCCTGAGGCTCCGGGCCCCAGGGGTGCTGAGTAGACCACTCTGCCTAAATTCAGTCTGCCAGAGGCAAAAAGCACAGGTTAGGGTTTGGCCTGTCATTTGAACTCTGGTTCTGCGGTTTATAAGTCCTGTTAAATTTCTTAAACTCTTGGGAGACTCAGTTGCCCAGGTTCTACAATGGAAACAGGATCTTTCTTGCAGGGCTGTGGAGAAGATTAGGGACTATGTATAAAAAGCTCCTAGGACAGTGTGGGGCAGGTTATTAAAGCTCAAAAAAAGGGCTGCTAAAAAACTAAGCCTGTTTTATTTTCCCTCACGTCACGGCCATCGTATTTGCTTCCTCCGCTTTACAATGGCGGTGCAACACCTTCAGCCCTAGTTACGATCTACCACCAATAAGACCCATGCAGTCAGTGAGCATGGCGGCCCTTGACCAGGGCCTGAAATTCCTGTCTGGCCCTAAACCCTGTACTCTCACTCTATGGTAACTATCCACTTCACATTTCAGAAGGGACGTTATTTTGGTGGTAGGAAAATGGCAGTTCTGGCACTTGACAGCAAGAAACAAAACCTAAGGCTGTTCTCTCGGCTGAAAAATGCCGGATGGCGGCCCAAGCTGTCCGCTGTCGAGTATGAATTTGCTTCCCTGACAGACATGGCCGTGATGAGTGGAGATCAAGTCTGCAGCTGACGCAGGGGAGGCCAGGACCCTGCGTTAGGAGGGATGCTGTAAGACTCGGAACCACCTGCCAGTTCCTTCATGTCTGGGAAGGGAAGAGGAATTTCCCAGTGTCATGTATCCAACTCGTAACCAAAACTGGCTGTGGCACCCTGGCCAGGTTTTATTTGTTTTAATAGAAAAGCTAGGAAGTAAACAGAGGTTTTATTTTTATGGTGATTTGTACTTCCCTCACAGGAAGGCTTAGTCTGATGCTTGGATTTTATAAACCATTTAGGATTTCTTAAAGAAAGGGGCTGTATTCAAGCAGCAACATTAAAAAAAAAAAGAAAAGGTGGAGGGACTCCAATGCGAGAAGCCAGTGAGCCTATCAGATAGCTCGTTGGAGAACAGAGCCCGGCAGGCTTGGCGTTGCATCTCAGTTCTGGGGAAGAGCCTGCCTAGCCTTTGGCACTTCGCCATGATAACGGGATCTTCAGTCCTACAGCGTAGAACGGAAACAAGATCAAAAGCAAGAGGGCTCCGTCAATTCTCCCCATAGGCAGCTAGGGAAACTCTAACTTCTCGCCCTATTTACATCCATTTTCTTTCTCTCAGGTTTTCCTTATCTTGGTTTGAAATTAATCTGGCACACTGCCCGCAAGTCAAGAGGTCAAGACAACACGTACTTCTATGACGCAATAAAGGGCAGCCACTCTGTTCTGTTTTGGGAACCTCAGTGACATCACAGACTCAACCTTGAATCTCAGGAACTTGGGTCTAGGAGAACACTGAGTCAGAAGCAAGCCTTAGTCACAGGGTTACCGAAATCTAACGGGAGGAGAACTGTTAGGTCACTGAGTCTATCCCCTGCAGACCTGCTCTGGCTTCTATCTGGTTTGGGTTTAAATGACTTTAGTATTTCTCTGGGGATATGAATTTATGTGGAACAGCTGTCACTAGCAGCACATTTGTTGCTCTGAGCCTAAATTTCTCATGACATCAGTCAAGTATTCCTCCCTTTGAGGGGTCAGTTTTCCCTTGTATTACAAGTAGGTCCAAGTGGGGGCTTGAAGATGGCCGGCCTAGAGAACACGGTCTTCACTCTTTATTCCCAGGCCTGTAACCTGCCCAAGTGTCCTGGGAATACTGACAGGCAAGGAGACAGTTAAATACAGTGTTTCCAGAATTTGCAGCTTTCCATTACAATAGCACATGAGCCAAGATGTTAAGAAGTCAAGGCCGACTTCAACAACGCTCTGTGAATCCACCTCTGTTTGGGTTTCGGCAGCTGTCTGCCTACGGAAGGCTCCAGAGTCAATGACGCATATTTACATCTCCGCTCCACTGAAGTCATGAGGAACAAACACGGGTGGATTTATACCTGGGGCAAAGGCCATTCCTTTTTCTTCAAACAAAGCAGAGGACGGGAGAAGAAAACCTGCTTATGGACAGAATCATCTGTGACCACAGCCACAGTAATTTGCCTAAACAAAATACGTGATTTCAAGATGCGTTTAGGGATTAGTTTCCCCAGTAAACACATTATGAACATGAACTGCCGGCTGGCACTTAATAGGACTCTAAGCTGGGTAGTCAATTCCATCCTCATCTTTCAAACAGCCAGGCCGGGAGATCAGCTGGACCAGCCTCTCGAAGTTCCTTCGTGGCATACAGTTTCCTCAGTGTCAGCCCAGCTTCTCTCTCGGAGACTTCACATCACCAGTGCGCCCCTCCAGGGTCAGGGTAGACTGTCCGAAAGGTCAGGTTTATTCTTGGCTCTCTAGAGTGGTACTCTTTGGGCACACGATGCTAAATGGAAATAGAAATAACTTTGACATGTACACACATACACTTTTATTTCAAAGCCATTTGAAACTTATTTATGAGTATGTACACATAATTTGATTTTATCCTCCCTTAAATGAGCAGTAATAAGATCTTTAGAGTCTTACGGAGAAAAGTCTTCTTCTCTTCTTCTCTGACATAAACCCTGCCCCCACTCTCACTACGAGATACCAGCAAAAGACACGGGATTCTGCTTTCCTGCTAAGTGTTCTCACGTTAATTTGCACACCTTAAAAATGACCTGCCTTGCCCTGGCTGGTGGGGCTCTGTTGGTTGGAGCTTCGTCCCAAAACCAGAGGTTACAGGTTTGATTCCTGGTCAAGGCACCTACCTAGGTTGCAGGTTTGATCCCCAATCCCTGGGCTGGGTGCAAACAGGAGGCAACCAACTGGTGCTTCCCTCTCCCATTGATGTTTCTCACTCTCCTTTCCTCTCACTCTCCCTTCCTCTTGCTCTAAAAGCAACAAAAAATGTCCTCAGGTGAGGATAAAAAAAAAAAATGACCTGCCTTTAAAACGGCCTGGCCTGAGCTGCGGAGCTATGCAGCTCAAAGTGCCAGTCACTGGCTACCTAAATTCAGTTCCTCAGCACACTGGCCACACTTCAAGAGACCCACAGTCACATGTGTCTAGTGGCCACTACATTGGACTGCACAGACACTGAGTATTTCCATCACTGCAGAAAGTTCCATGGGACACTGCTGCTGTAGAGGTCCAGTTTGATTGTCAGTAGTATCAAAACTCCTTGGCAATAATATCATTTTATTGCCTCTTGCTCATTATAAAAGCAACTTGCTTTGCACCATGTTTACTAAAGAAATTAATTATCGTAAGTCAGTCAGGAAGCTGCCGCCACATGAGAGCCAATCCCCATTACTTGCTTGTTCTCACCTGCCAGTCAGCTTGTGTAGCTCCTTCCATGATCAACAAGGTCCCGTGATCCAAGGGTATCTTCACTCGTTCCACATATGTGTAGTCTCCATTCTCTTCCTAGAAAACAGCATTTGCTGCACTGAATTGTGTGGTCAAGATGCAACAGAATACGGTTCTTGTCAAAGAAATGGACACTTTTCCTCGGCCAGACTGCAGGGGTCATTGCCTATCCCTGTCACTTGGCAGCTGTCTGGCCTCAGGCCAGTTATTTCACCTCTACCATAATTTATTCCTTTGTAAACTGGGGATGATGACAGCACCTGCCACACAGAGCTGTTGTGAGCCGCAACTGACACAGTCTGTGGCAATCACTTGGAGACTGGCACAAAGTACGTCGCTATAAGTGCTAGCTATTATTATTAGCATCCAAAATGCAAAAAAGCCCATTCTGGCCAATGAAAGCATTAAAATTCACTTATACAAGAACTCTTTACATCTGCTTTATGCTGTCCTCTGTGTTCTGACATAGTGTTGGAAAATGGGCTTTCAAACCGGACATGGGATGGTGATTTCTGTTCATCTTTCATAATTTATGCTAATTCACTAATTTGTACCTAGGTTAAAATGAGTCACAGCTCTTCCTATAGTCCTTTGGTGTTTTGACGCTATATTCCTGTTCCAGAAGAGTCAACAGTAAGATTTTCTCAGAGAAGTGAGTTCTGGCTCGACCAGAACAGTGTTGCAAACTGAGACTTGGTGTTTAAATCTTGGAAAAGGATCACGATTCCTGAACACTTAGGGTACAAATGCCTGGCATTTTACAGGGTCCCTTCTTCCAGAGAGCTCGGAGTCGAGTCGTGCCCAGCGCTATCATGAAGCTCCACAGCACCACCCGCAAAGCGGCCAACAGGTGGGGTCACTCCTCCTCCGCAGCTGACGGGCGCGTTACACAACTTCCTTGCTCACAGCAGCAAAGAGCATGTCGAGAGCTGCGGCTGGAATGGGGCCGAGCTTCCTGATTTCTTCACCTCTATTTTGGGCAGATCTACCCATTCATCTGCTTCACTTCCGATGCACGTATTACATCTGGGTGAGCGCAGAATTTATTTCATTGCAATACTGTGTTTATGTTTATTATTGTAGGGGTGCTTCTGAGAACATAACTGTTTACAATGACTTCCCCCAGGAAAATGAAAATCAAAACAATAATGAATTTGCCTAAACAGTTTAAGGTCCAGGCCCCAACCTTTGGCAGTGACTTTGTAAGCAAACTCGTAATTTTTACAGGCAAAAGATAAGAGACAATGTTTGAAATAACTTTGTTTCAGTGATTGATTTTAATTATGTCTGCCACTTTTCTCTTCCAGTAGTGGGAATAAATCAAAAGCATTTACTTCTGACCCTTCCGCCAACCGAAGACCAGTGGGAAGGTGACCTTGTCTTTCTCAGAAAAGCTCCATCTAAGAAAAGCCAAAGACTGCTCTCTGAAATAAGTCCTCCAGATAGAGATGTATGTTCTGCTGAGAGAAGACATCGGACGGGCGTGCACTCTCCAGGAGAGCAGAGGGCCCAAGGCTCCGAGGCTATGAAGTCAGTTACCAGATCAGGGTTCACACGGTGGGAGGTAGAACTGCCGCCCTCGGTCTAACCAGGGAGTGCAACGGGGGTCCTAGTCTGTAAAGCAGACACTAGGACGGGAAAGGGAAATGAAGGAGAGAGGAAAGACGCTTAACCACAGCATGAGGACAATCCTGAGATAAAGATCTCGTAGAATGTTAAAAACAATGTTGGGGAGGTGCTACGGCCAGTGGAAGAGAAAAGGTGAGCACTGTAATTCCACCTGGAAACAGGAAGGAGGAACAGACCTCGCAAGTGAAAGAGAATTCCAAATACAAGAGGGAAATACCAGCACTGACAGAAAGTGATGTTCAATAGGTCTACATTTCACTTATGCTCCCAAGTCTGAGTTTTTCAAAAGAGAGAAAGCCTCAGGTTGGGTTAAATATATTATATCCCATATGCCCAATAGTTGGACCAAAAAGTAGAAGAGTGTGAGCCTTCGCTTGGGAGGGAGCTACTCTAATCTAGTCCCCAGAGGGAACGGTCACACACAGTCTGGCCCCGCTGTGAAAGGTGATTCCATTGCTTTGAGGATCATTATTTGTTCCTTCCCACACCGGGGGCTTAGAAAATGCACTCCTAATTTGAAGGAGATAGAAAAGAGGGCAAGGGATTCTACCAAGGGAACGCAGCTCATGAACGCTTCCTTCTCCTGAGGCTAGAGAGGCAACAGACTGCAGCGCCACCGCTGAACTTAACCAAGACTCACAGAGACTTTTTCCACTTAGGAAGCAGGTAAAATGCCAGAGGAGCTCACATGGCTGTGCAGAAAGGCTCGAGCTGATAAATGGATGAGCCGCGGTGGAAGCACAAGTCAGACTGTTTAGAGGTATAGTTTACAGTCATCAGCATGGTTAAGTTACCAAGGCACGTCTTGTAACCCTTTGGATTCACTCGGATCTTTCTTCAAAATAAAACAAAATAAAACACGTCCCTGTAAAACCCATGCCTTAGGATAAAATTTTCCATCCCTGATCCCAGTTAAAAGAAGCTTTCAGGATCACAACCAGTCTACAGGGGAGGTTTTATTGTTGCTGTAGTTGGTCTTCCACACATTTGAAACCTCACAAGTTGGTGAAAAAAGGAGCATAACACAATATATGAGCATTTTTCTATGACTTAAATATACAGTACTTCAAAAATATGGCTATATGATATTTCTGTGTCTGAACACATCCTTCCTTCTTTAATCTCGCTAATATTTTTTGACCACCAGCTTATGTTAGGCACTGTGCTTGCTAGCAGTAAGGGCACAGAAGTGAGGTGCACGTTTGGAGACTGAAATTTTCATATGTAGGGACTACTAAAAAAAAAAGAAAAGAAAATGCTATTGCACATAGATTTTGGAAAAAATATTTGAGTCTATTTCTAGGATATATTCTTAAAAATGGAATTACAGGATCCAAGGTATGAACTTAAAGGCACTTTGAGTTATACCACCAGACGGCCTTCTTAAGAAGGCTGTGGCAATTAATGATTCCATCATGAAAAATGATTGTACCTATCTTCTGGCCACATCGCCCATACTGAACATAACCAACTGACAATGAAGAAAAACTTTAGGGAGAAATGGCAACTTACCCTTCAGACAGAGTTCTTTAATTAACAACCCAGTCAACAAACTGTCACCTGCCTATTTGCTGTTTGCATTTCTTCTGTTGTGAACTCTCTGTTCATGTTTTTGTCCATTGTTCTACAGAATGTTAACTTTTTTCTTACTGATCTATAACCACAGAGAGTAAGATGTTTTGCCTTTATGGGCCATACTTTCTCACTTGCTTTTGCCTTCTGTGTTTATGATAGCAAATATTTTTTCATTTGCTATTTGTCTTCTAACTGTGTTTTTGATATTTAACATAGAGTAGTCCCCAATTTTTTAAAGTCAACTCTGCTGATCTTCCCTTGGCTTTCTGCCACAGAATTTTGTTTTTTTTAATCCTCACCTGAGGACATACTTATTGATTTTAGAGGAAGGGTGGGGCGGTGGGGAGAGACATACACTGATTTTTGCCTCCTGTACTTGCCCTGACTGGGGACCAGGCCCGCAACGTTTTGGTGTAAGGGAGGATGCCCCAACCAACTGAGCCACGCTGCCAGGGCTCTCCTCCACAGTTTTTATGCCTAGGCAGTCTTTTCCCACCCTGGGGGAAGTTAAATATACAACTGCAATTCCTTCTAGTTAAAAAGAAAAGAGTTTACATTTTTTAGATTTAATTCTTTAATCCACCTGTAGTTAAGTTCTTCCTTTTTCTTTTTCCAGACTTCTTTTATATAACAATTTCCAGGTACTTAAACCAAGGGACTTGCTGGGCTTTCTGAGCAGGACCAACCACGGTGTATGTTGCTCAGGTGCCAGGTGCGTTGGGCACAATTGATAACATTACTGCTAATCTTCACTACAATCCTTTAAGGGAGGTAATATTATATTATTCACTCTTCTTAAGCCAAGGGAGCTGGATGGAAAGTACATTTCTAAGGCAAAAGGCTGGCAGGAGGCAGGCAGGGTTAGAACTGACATCTGCCTGGTACTAAGGCCTATATAATTTCCACTATACTGTGCTCTCCAAAGTGATGTCTATTCCTTCTGAAATCCTGCAGTGTTTCCTGTTCTAATTGGAAGGCATCCTGACTGCACTGTAAGGGTCACAAACACCAGCAAGGAGAATAAACGAGCGGTGTGGGCAACCCAGAGGGGGTAGGGACCATGGAGGATCAGAGAGCCCAGGGCCTGCATACAGGCGAGGGGCTCTGCAGCTCCAGCTCCCAGTGCCCCCATTGTTGCTCGATCCGGGTTTTTCAGAGAAGCTGATAAATGGACTTTTTATGTTAAATCTTTAGAGTTATAAATTTTGGGAAATAATTCAGTTTCTTTAAAAATACCGGAGAGTGTAAACGAAAGCATGAAGACCAGATTCAGCTCAAGAGCTGCTCATCTGTGCTGCCGATGGACCCATCTCATGACTCCTCCTTTTATGCCCATGACTTGTCATCCTTTGTCTTGATATCCTGCCTGGCCTCTAAGCTCCGAAGCAAGGCCTGTCATCTGCTGGGCTTCTTTGATGCTTCCTTGGCCGTTCCACATCGTAGTGCCTAATAGAGAGCTCAGGACACACACGCTACTTCATCTTCAATAATCACATTCTTAATCTCGGTGACCCCCAACTCAACCAGAAAAGGCCGATAAAAAAAAATGCTTCTGAATGAGTGATCTCAGTCACCAAGGAAACATCTGGTTTTCCACGTCATCTCTGATCCCACAGATAAGCTATTTATCTAAAAAATTTTAAATCTTTTTACTACAAAGATGCTTATAAAAACAAAACACAAATGAGCAAAGTAGAAGCCTGCTACTCATTTCCCAAGCTCACAGGAAGCTCTTGACATATGGTTGCTATTATTAGTTTCTGCACTGGAGGCACCAAGGAAGGCTTCAAGGCTACCGTGGGCCCTTGAAGCCTGGAAGGACTTAAGTTAATGAGAAGGTGGAGAGCATGCCTAAGGAGCAAACAGATAATTTAGCAGAATGCTGCAATCATACAGGGAACAATGAGAGACCAAAGTAGGCTGAGCGAAGATTATGTGACGATTTGACAGTCTGGCTAAGGACTTTACATTTTATCCTTTGGTCCAGAAGGAGCAAATGAAGATGTCTGAGTGAGAAAACAAAGTGATGAGAGCCCGGAACTCAATCTTGGCTCTCTGCTCCTCATTCTCTATTCCCTTGGCCTGAATGATAATGCTTTACATATTATCTATATTATTAGTTTCAGTTCATTTCAACAAATAGCTTCTGAGCCATGCTGAGCAGGCAGGCGATTTAACACTGCCGCGGCCTCCTCTCCTGTGCAATGGGGATAAGTAACGGCAGTATCAAGTTCACCCGATTATTGGAGGGTTACATGTAAAGAACTTAGGACAGAGCCAGGCACAGAGTCAGCACTATATGCCTGTTATCGATCATGATCACTTTACTATTGTTATTCTGACAATTCCCAAATGACATCTCTAGGACGGGTCTGGCATCTGAACTCCAGACTCAGCCAATGGCCTGCGTTACATCTGAAAGTCTCAAGAACTCTTGATTCTCTCTACAAATTCTCCTTAAGGCCGAAATCAAATGCAAAAATACCTACTCCTCCTCCATCTGACAAGATAGCACCTACATCTACCAAATTCTCAAGCCAGGAACCTGGGAGTCATTCCTGATTCTTACCCTCACATATCAATTACCACTGGTAAATTCTGCTGGTTCTCCCCCCAAAACATACATCAAATTCATTCACTTCTCTTCATCTCCACTGCCACCTTCTTTGTCAAAACTAGCAGTCTCCCACCGAGGACCCTGGAACCACATTTTACTTAGTCTTCTGCTCTTGCCTCTCCCCAAACTATTCTTCACACTGCAACCAGAGTGACCTTTCACAATGGAAACCAGACCATGTCACAATCTCATTTATTCCCATTGTACTTAGAATAAAATCCAAACCCAGAGCTCAGGGTCATTATTTCTCTCTGTTCATTTGACAACTGTCTAGCTCCTGTGACCCCCATGAGGACAGGGCCCACATTTGCCACGTTCACTGCTATAGCTCCAGAGTTGAGCACAGTACCTCACACATGGTAGCTGTTCAATTAATATTTGTGCGGGGAAGGAGAGAAGAGAGAGAATGTGAACTATTCTGAAAATATCTGGCATCTGGGTATGAAACAAAACTGAGGGAAAAGAGATTGGAATTATGGACAGCAGGGTGGAAAAGGGTCTTTGTTGGTATTTTAGACATGTGGTATAAAGAGCCAGGGAGGAAGGTGGTTGCTCTGAGAGGGATGAGGTCTTCAGACAATCTGAGAATTAAGAAGATCTGGGAACTGAAACACTTAAAATAAGAGAGCAATAAAGAACTGAAAATAACTCATGTTTTTAACCTGACCAAGAAAACAGTGAGATCATGAACATAAACGGACTTATCAGCAGGTAGAATTATGGTTTCTCTGAGAGAACAACAATCTGGTTTTATAATTTCAAGTTAGAAGTTACAAGTGCTGTTGGAAGTGAAAACGTGGTGAACATGCACAAAGTGATGACTGGAACTCGAGGTAAAAGTCAAAGCTGGAGATCAGAGATTCAGAACTCATCCCACCAAAGGAGGAGAACAAATGAGACCTTACTTACTTACTCATTCATTCCAAACACACACACACACACACACACACACACACACACACACACACACATTTTGCTAAATGCTAGGGACACTGTAATAAGACAGAAATGGACCCTGGCCAATTGCCATTACAATCCATTGCCAGTCTATAATCTCCTAAAAAAAACAATATAGTCAAAGATAACAAAATCAAAGATCATCTTGCACATCCATATTTAAGGGGCTGAAGGCAAAAGGAAAAAACCTCAAAAGAGGCAGAGAAGTAGCCATAAGTATGAGAATAACAAAGATAATATAGTATTTCAGAAGCCAAAAGGAGAAAGAAAAAGCAGCTAATAGCGGGCTGAGTTTCAAGGAGAGAGGTGATGGGTATTGCTGTCTAACACTGGCTCATCTAAAGAAGAAAAGAATAATGACTGAGCAAAGGCCAATGCATTTGCTCTTTATGTCCACGCTACAGTGCATCAGCCAGGTGGTGGCGATGCATCTAGAGAGCAGGTGTTTCAAGAGAGAGTTAAGTTGTGAGGAAGGGGAAGCTGCAGATGTAGAAAACTTATTCCAGAATTGGTGCTTCCAAAGCAAGAAATAAAGCAAGATATTACATAGAATGCCTGCAGGGTCAAGCAGTGGTTTTCTTCAGGACGGTAACAGATATAGTAGGGACTTCCTTAGCTCTGTGGTCCTAGCATCAGATACCTGTGGAATTGCTTAAGAATTATGGTCAAGGCTTTTATTGCAGACCAAAATACTTCAAAATCTAAAATGTTAGCCTGTGCTACAGCTTCTTAACCTGCTGAGGGCAAACTGTCCCTTCATCTGCCCTAGCTCCCAACTTATGACTATGCCAACAATGTCCGCCCTTTTTAAAGTCATTTCTCAGTTTTTTTTCTCCCAAATTGTGGCATTGCCTTGCCTTTGAGAACCTGGCTGGCTTCACGGTTCATCTAAGCTTGCAGCTATATTTGGACTGCAAAGGTGTTTGTGTAGCACAAACACAAGAGCACATCTGGACTCTCTGTCCACAGTAATAACATATTTTTAAAATATGACATAAACAAACATATTAGTTCTGGAAATTATGGAAAGAGAACAGAGCCAGGGCCCTACAAAGTCATCTCCACAGTTGTTCTGCTGACTCAATCACACTTTAAATGATATCATCAGCATTGATCTGAAATACATTACTTTAAAACAGAAGCAGCTGTTTCTGAAATAAGATCTGCCACAGTACAAAGCTGCCTGAAAAAGCAGAGATTTGAAATCACTGAGGTTATCTATTCAAAATGGTTTTAAACTCACCTGCCAAAATAAATCTTTGGGTTTTTATTAAGCTCTTTCCTGATTTCTGGCACTGATTCAGCACGGAAGGTTCTGGTAGGTGAGTGAGAATACTATGCACAAGGGACAGGCACGTGCAGCCAATCACCCTGTGCCTCCTGGGCACACCCAGTGCCTCCTTCACTCACAAAAGAGGGCCTGGGAGGCCGGGGCTCCGGTTCTCTGAGGCAGGGGCTCTCTCCGCAGGCATCTGAACTGAGCGCTGCGGGCAAGGCTAGTACGAGGACTCCCGCCTTACCTTCTGGACTGGCCATGTTAAAGGCAAATGCAGTTTAGTGTGACATACCTGCCGACAGTGTTTGCTGGGGGTAGGACAGGAACGAGAAATTACTAAATTTAAGCAAAAACAAACTTGGCTTTACATTCACTGTCACAGTCATTTCAGTTCCACTAAACGTGCATTTGAAATCAGAAGAGTTTGTGTGTTGAAGATTCCATTCTTGGTAATACAACATTTCCAAGAAATACAACCTAAAGGAACTGTTATCTCAAAAGAGTTTTTTACCTAAGACTATAGACTGAAAACAAATGTTCTCCTTCCTCTAAGAGTTTATGAGAACATATTCCGCCATTCTGACATCTAGCTGATTCCAGTCACCAGTAAAAGGGTAAACTTCTCCAGTCATCTGGTAGTAGCAGAAGACTCACCCCCAAACCCTTCCTGGACATAGCCTGATCAAACATAATTCCTCCCCACTCTCTTTCCTGTACTTCGACTATGTCTTTTGAAGTTCTTACACAGTGACAAGCAAACATACCTAAATCCTCTCAGCCTCACATACACCTCCTTGTCCTAATTGAAACCTAGCTATCCCCAGAAGATTCCAAATTCCCTGAGACTGTCTCAAGTGATACACCTCCATAACTCTTTCGGACCATTATTCCCATGCTTCTCTTAAAAATCCTGCTCCTTTAAGCGTCATCCACCTCTCCCCTTCTCTACCGTGACCCCGGAGAGAAGGTGTAACGACCTCCTAATTGGTCCGCTGGCTTCTATTCTCGCTCCTTTCTAGTCCAGGTTCCATGCAGGAGCAATAGACCTTGTAAAATGCTCAGTCAGAGCATGTCACCCTGCTGCTTAACACACATCAATGGCTTTCTGATGTGCTTATAATCCACTCCTTCCCGAGGTTCACGAGTGTCTGCATGGCCTGACCCTGACCCACTCCCCCATCCCAGCACCTGGTGCTCTCCTCGCTTGCTCGCTTTCCTCCAGCATGGGGCACCCTTCTTCTCCAAACTCACTAGCCTCTTTCCTGCATCAGCTAAGCAGTCGATCACCATGAAAATGTGACGAGTGAAAGGTAAGAAAATCAACCAGAAGCATTAGGACTAATTCTTATGAGTATGGCAACGGGGAAGGAAGAAACTCTACCATTGGGACAAAGTCCAAAAATGTCAAGCTTGTAAGGAGACCCCAAACCCAATCAAGACGAATCACTTTGGAAAAGGTTGTTCTTCTGAGACTAAAAGTAGTGTTATGGACAGGACAAAACTGGAGGGCTCTTTGCAAAAATTAATTATACCCAGTGGCAGTCAGGGCATGGATTCTAGTCTGAGTAAGACCCCAAGGAAGCAAATGATGATTCCAACCCCAAAGGATGTCGAGGCTGAAGATAATTCAAGTCCTACCAGGACGCTCCACGTACACACGTACACACTCACTCGCGCACTCATACTCTCCAAACCATTCGTAAGTGACCCCAGAGGCAGGAATTCCAAAAACTAATCACCACCCCCAATCCAGAGGCCACTTCGCTCCCCCCATCTCCCTCTCCTCCCCCAGTGAATGCCATTTCACAGCCAAAGGAACCCTGGAGTTCCGCAGTTTCACTGCTGTTCATTTCCTTTTCCAATTCCCACATCTAAAAAGTCACCATGGCGTCTACCACTTATAGCAGCCTAAAAATTCACTGATTATTGCAAGAACTTTCATAGTGCCTTTCCTGGGAAAACTTTTCTATTATTCTCATCAAGTAGCTACCAATTACCATCCCCATTTACAAAAAGGGAATAAGTATAAATGAGACAGACAAGTGTTTTTTACCAATATCTGTGACAAAAACAGGAAACAAAACTTGATTTTCTCAATTTCATTAGGGTATATATTAAAAAGACAGTGGTTATCAACGATTTCTTTCAAGCATTTCTCGTAATTTCCCAGGACAAATGCTCTAATCGGGATGGACCAGTAAGTACGGACGATAGGAACAGTAGGGGGGTGGGGGGGGGCTGAGGCGGAAGTTGTCACTACTCCATGAAATATTGCACATGGTTTATCCAGTTTTCAAAGTTAAGCTAGCCAGTATTACATTATTTTGGATTCCAATATCCTCATTTCTTCTGAAGTCCTGGAAAAGTGCCAGTATTTATGATCAAACTGACCTTTTTATACTCTGTTCTTCCCAGGAGTATGTATAAGAGCAATCGGCAAAGGCGGCACCAGGAGCTCCAATTCTGGATGCTCTGGAGCCTCTCCCATTACAAGTGGTTTTACAACCGTGTCTCCTGGTGACATGGGCAGCGTTCACATCCTTCAGAAGGTGCTAGAGGGAGGGGTGCTTAGAGGAATGCCTAGCTTACCTCAACTCAATCACTCTGAGGGAGACAGAAGCCCCTCCACTTTTCAGAATCCAGCTGATAAGGGCAAAATTTACCCATGAGCAATATGCTAGAAAAACAAGGCCTTTGGCATCTAAATCACTAGTGCATCACAAACTTCCTGCTATTATCTAATAACCCCCCCAACTCAGCCATCACTGTTTCCAGGGTAACCGACAGAGAAATAGCAGCCTGCCAAACGGCTTTTGTAGTTCCCCTTCCAGCTTGTTTTTCAGAATAGAATTAAAGCTAGCTGGGAAAAGAACCAGACTAATCTTTACAACAGGGACACAATGTAGTCTGAAAAGTACAACTGCATTTGGGACAAGGAGTATAGAAAAGCTTTAAGAAACTCAGCTTGGTAGAATAAAAAAGATTCTTGATTTCTAAAAAATGTCTACTGAGGTAGGTATATTTAGTAAGCTTTACGTCTGTCTTAAGACAGTATATCCCGATACTGGCCAGAAGATAGATACAGTGCTATTCACTGGGTCTTTAACTGAATTAACAAAAGAAGGGGTGGCGTGAATGGAAGAGCAAAATCAGGTAAGTTTACTGTGCCCCTCAGCACCTTATTATCTTTAAAGGAAACAATAACTTACTCTAAAATCAAAACGAATGAGCAGGAGTTGACAGACTCGAACTACAGGACAATGACGAAGGACTGGCATCTCGGAGGAGTGAAATGTTTAACCCTAGGGATGATGCATGCGTGAAGCTGACTGAGCCAACTGCATGAGTCAGAGGGGCACTGATGCTTAGGAAACAAAGATCTCCTTACCATCTCAGCACAGGGAGAAATTGTTAGGAATGCAATGTGTGGAACTGGGGCGGCTTTCAGCTCAGCAACTACAGAGATCTGCTTAAGGTGCCAGACCAAAACAAACAGCTGCTGCAGGGGTGGAGGAGTCTGAATGTAAAAAAGAAAGAAAGAAAGGCTATTTCTCTGAAAGTGCCCCCAAACAGGTGCTTTTCTGTCTCAAAACTGCATATTTGAATAAAGTACAGGAAATCTCATGATTCTTCTATGTCAGTTTCACATGAAAAACTGACTCCAGTCAAACAGATATTAGCTCCTCTTCTGGCAGGTTAAAACCAACTGGATTTTGAAAGAGGCTCCCTTTGACAACTCTAGCGCACTCTGAATGTCTTGGTGACAGACAGTAAATTACAATCTATAGTGGCACACTGAGACAGGTGCCTAGAAGTTATAGAAAGTCAGACTCCTACAAATTCCACACAGAAGACTAGCCAAATTTATGCTTTTAAATTTATGTTTTTACCTTGGGTTTTATGGATCATGAGTCATGTTCTCAGAGCTATCACCGGAGTTCAGAAATAAAAGTCGAAAAAGACTTGCAAGAACCATTTCCTTTCAATCCCTGAGAAAGCAATCATTACAATAAGATGAAGATGATGCACTCCAGACACATTTCCAAGGCTGTCAACTCAAAGAAAGGCTTCTGCACTTCTTGTTTAGCTAGATTTACAGAGCCCCAGGCTTTCATCTGTTAAAGCAACTTGAAGGAGTCTTTCTAAAAGTTGAAACTTGGGTCCTCTTCACTCAAGAATGGGACTTATAGGTTCAGGGGAAAAATGATCATTTTTAAACTGTATTCACTTATGCATGATTATAATTCAAATATACTAACAACCAATTTCCCCATCTTAAACAAAAGCCAGAACTGAAGGGATATACAACTGCATCGAACTCGATCCAGGAGCCAAAACTTACTGGAGTCAATAACCTGAGATGCTGACACACTTCTAGTTCTTCCTCAACCCGTTTCCTCGGCCAACACTGTTTCAAGGTCTCTGGCAAATTTTCTTGCTTATTAGATCTGTATTTATCAAATCAGCTACTGTACAGCGAAGATTCCCTTGCTGCTGGCAGACAACTAAGGGGCCTTTAACACATTTTGTCTTTCATGGCCTGTGCTCCCACTTAAGTTCATCAAAATAGACTCCGAGAAGCCGTGAGAAGATAAAGCTACAGGATGAGCAGTTGGCCTCTTAAACGGAGATTCTGTTCCAAGTGGGGGCCCGGAGAGACAACACTATGTGATAGTGGCATCCTCCACCCACACATTAACCTAAAGCATAACTGAGATATTATTACCAAGAAACTGCTCTTGATCACCACGAATGTTTTATATCAGTAAATGAAGGCTTTCGGCTTCCTGGAGGTGACAAGGAATGGAGGGGTTCTGGGCACCAGAACATCGTTCATGCTTAATACTATTTAGAAACTGCTTATCCAGTAACCCTAATTATCCAGAAAGTATGCTTTGAAAATTCTTAAGTTTCAATCTATAAATAGGCCAAAAAAAGTTTTTAAAAAGGGGATGGTGGTAAATGTACGTGTGTAAAGAAACAGTAAATGAATATGTAAATACTTGGCCACAGAGAAAATAACTGCAAAGAACTAGAGGTGGTGATTATGGCAAAGATTACACTGCGCACGCTACAGCTCTTCTGCCGGTCGGTGGACGGAAGGGTGGCCCCAGGAGAAGGGCACAGCACGAGCGTGTGCCGACCACGCGCGCCAGGAGGGGAAGGGTTACTTCACCTTACTCGCCACGGCAGCCTCAGCTCGCAGGGCCATGACTAGAGGACAACTGGTGTCTGGCTTGACAAGAGGGTCTGAATGTAAAAATAAGATATGGTGTTTTTTTCTGCTGTTCGCATAACAGAACTCCAAGGGCAGGGTGAATTCTTCACATGTGTGAACCTGGGATTTAACTGAGAGAAAGCCTATACATAAAAGCATATGGAATATATAAAAGCAAAAGGAATATGGCAGAGGCTGAGCAGTCTGCTTCTCGAGTGGTACTACCTGGTGCAGGAGAAGACTGACTGCCAATGAGACTTGAAGCTGCCCAACGTGCTCAGCGGGCAGGCTCACTCAACAGTTCCCTGGCAGCCAGCAATCCCCGGCTGACGCAGATCAACGTTTCTGTGTAAACACAGCAAAGAAAACCTAAATCACAGGAAATTAGACCAACGAAATGTACTTAATGGCATAAATGCAAAATAACACATTATGCTTCAAAACACTGTGCTCGGAAACCCAAATACATGTCAGAAAACAACTCAGTCCATGAACTGCAGTGTCTCAGATGTATACCTGACGAAAGACAGACAGGAGCAGGGCCCAATAATAATGATGAGGTCTGGATCAAGTCATATTCAAGACACGGCCTGGCAGGTCTTCCACGCTGACTGAGTCTGGCATGATGTTATAAAATGAATGACTGGGAACCTTGGTTAGAAAAAGACACAAACTCCGGAAATAAGATAATTTGGTGGAGATTTGCTCTTTTCTTAAGAGTTCCTACTATCTATCTATCCATCTTAGTCCTAAGGTCCTATTCTTTTTGATTTGAAAAATTAACCTATCTGTATCGCACAAATGTCATGCGCTATAAGGGCTGGGATGGAAAAGTGAAGTTCTTACACAGTCAGTTTAGTCGCTGCTTCTCTGCCTGCACGTGGACAGACCAGCACCTCTGACGCTCTGGCTGGGCTTTCCTCTCTGAAAGAATGACAGATTCACTGGGATTTCCGGAGAAGGCTAAGCAGGCAGTGAGGACGCACGGGAGGCTCCCTCACAGCAACGTGGCAGCGGAACACTTGCTTCAAATCAGGCTTCTTCCTCTCCCTTCTTGCCCTCGCTAGTTTGGGCAATCCCTTTGTAAGTCCTCCTTCAGAGCACTTATCATAATTATAATTATATGAGTAATTAGTAATATCTGCCTGCACCCGTCTCCATGAGGACAGGAACTGTGTCTGTCCTCTCCACCAATGACAATGAGCCCCCAGCACCTGGCACATGGCAGGCAACGTCTGTTAGATAAGTGAACGAATGAATGGGCACTTCGGGGTAAACAATCAGTTCCAAATGTTTCATCCACAAGCCACATACTCCTACCCTCTAAATCTGAAAACGGAAGCTCTACTTTTTCACAGAATAAGAGGAGGGAGGAAGAACATTAAAAAAACGAAAGAGGACTCACTGGTGGGGGCTTCCTTCTCATCTCAAAAGTGCGTGTGGCACCAAAGCTGAGCGAAGCAATGACGGGGCACGTCCCTAGCGAGGGTTCATCATCGCTGTGCCAGTCCACACTGTCCTTCTCGTGTCGGTAAAGATTGCACAGCAAGGAGTTGAAGGTGTGGCCGGTGTTCTCTTCAATTTGGTTCTTCAGTGTGAGCAGCACAGGATGCCACTGCAATCAACAGGTCGAGAAAATGGGCAGAGACGCGGGTGGCGGCCACAGGGAAAACCAGAAAGAAAGTGCACCATCAGTCACAGTATAAACAGCAGCAAGGAATAAGCCGACCACTCGGAATTCAATAAATGGCAGGCAAGCAGAGTAGTGTACCCACCCAGTATTTCTATTTTGAAGCAAGCTGACCTCTACGATTTTATTAAAATACTAAATTTAGTATAACAATGCCGTGAGGACCAGGCCTAATTACCCACCTCATCCTTTCCATGTTAAATATATGACCCTTAAAAAGAAACAACTGTCAATACATTCCGGGCGGTCGCCCCGGTGAGTCAACATGGTGGTACGCGGAGCAGTGAGTCTGGTTCGCTACCCCAGCGGATGGGTTGCCAGGTGGTTCGCAAATACAGACTGAAGGCTGAGGAGTGAAACAACTTTCTTGCTGGGTGGCCTTCTGTTCATTCTACTCCTATTTCATTGTGAATGGCAGCACTGCTTTTTAAAAAAAGACATTTAGTATTTCTAGAGTGGCTAGCTTCCTAAAAACATAACCTGATGGGGGGAAAACATTCCTTTCTACAGAATGGAATTATGGCATAGCCTTCATAAGTGTATGGTCTATGAAGTACGGAAGATTTAAACAGATCCACGGCCCTGCCTCCTGAACACCAAGTTCATTCATGCAGCTTATGCTCTAGAAATCACTGTCCACACCATGACCCCTGACCTTAGGTTGTACTTTGGAGCTACATGCAGCATAGCTTGTATTGATTCTTGTTAGAATTCTATTTTTCCCCCACGAAATCTCAAGTGCTGTACAGAGCTTCCTTTAGGGCAGTGGTTCTCAAACTTTACACCATCAAAACCTATGAGGACCCCACAGAACTTCTGTTTATATGAGTTATAGATATGATATTTACCATATTAAAAATTAAAGCAGAAAAAATGTAAGTTGTTACTTCGTTTTAAAAATAAACCCATTACATGTTAATGAAATATTATTTTATAAAAAATAACTACATTTCCTAATACAAAAAACTGGTGAGAAGAAGAGCAGTGCTTTGCAAATCTTTTTAATGTCCGGCTTAACTAAATACAGTTGACTGTCATATCTTCTTTTGCATTTAATCTGTTACAGTATGTTGTTCTGTGGAAGTATATGAAGAAAAGTGCCTTCACATGGATATGTAGTTAGAAAAGAGAGGAGTCTTTTATAGCCTTTTCAAATAATTACAGATATTCTTTGATATTACACCGAAGCTCAACAAGTACTGATTTCTTATTAAAGATTTTATTTATTTTTAGAGAGAGGGGAAGGGAGGGAGAAAGAGAAGGAAAGAAACATCAATGTGTGAGAGATACATCGATTAGTTGCCTCTCACACATCCCCAGCTGGGGGCATGGCCCACAACCCAGGTATATGCCCTGACTGAGAGTTGAACCAGTGACCCTTCGGTTCGCACTCAATCCACTGAACCACGCCAGCCAGGGCAATAACAAGTACTGATTTCTTAAAGGTCAGTTGTAATGTGGAATCTGAAACTGTATGAACAAACTTATCATATTCTGTTATATTTAAATCCACTGGTCCATCCTGCACTTACAATGGTTCTTTTAATCCTGTATGATTATGTAACATCAAGCATTGGTCATCTGGAAAATACTGGTTCACTGAGTTATGCAGATCTTCTAACTGCTGACACATTTCATTATACAATATCAAAAAAATCATATCCATTAACATTACCATGGATTTCATCAGAAAGGGCAAACTAATGGGAAGAGGTCGGACTCAAGGTGGCAGTTATGCAGTTTTCCAAAATTCTAATTTTTGCTTGAAAACTCAACTTTTATCATTAGTAATAAACCCTGTTCATTGTTTTCCTTGAAATGACTCTCACTTCATTCATTTATAAGAATATGTCTGCCAAATGCTCAAGTATGAATATGTCTGCCAGCTGTTTTACAAAAAAAAAAAAAAGTAAAAAAGTAGCCAGTTCAGCCACAGCTTACACAATCACACACGTGCTTTTTCTCAACAACCATCACACTTGGCTTGTAGCAGGAATGCTTCATACGTACTTTCCATTTCCTCAAACTGTTAAAAGGACACGTACTAAAAGGCTGAGAGTTAATAAAACTGATGTTCACTGCTTCATCAAGGGACGTTCTTAAAGGAAACCAGCATTTTTTAAAAACTGGAAATGTGAAGAATACAATGGTTTCTAGTGGGTTTGATGACAATGCCTGATTCAAACTAAGTTTCATCCATCATTATTTTTTATCCATCATCAGTGCAAATTCAACACAGAAAGAAATGTCATCCAGTCTTGATATCATTATAAAAAGTTTGACCTTGTGGCCTTCCAAAAAGTATTTTGTGGCCCACTCCAGGGGTCCATAGACTGTACTTTAAGAACTGATGCATTAGAGAACTCCTTAAAAGTCCATGTTCCAGGTCTGGTAGTAAGGGAATGAGCGCTCAGCAGAGGAAAGCACAATATTATTAATAAGTATATCCCTTGGCTACTGTTGGGTAAAACTGCCAGGGAAGTGTATGCGGGACTCACTCCGCTTTGCTGTGAGGGGGTAACCACAGTAAAAGCTGGGATTCCTGGTTATGGGTATTAGCATTACATTCTAACCAGAGGATTTAAAACAATAAAGAACAATATGAACAAATACAAACTTAGGTTAGTAAACAGAAATATTATTAAATTAACCTATGCTCGAGAAAATAAATTTCCAAGTGAAATTCCATAATGTTAGCAAGCTATATTTCATATTTATTTTATGGCTTCAAGCTTAACTTTATGGAGATAAAGATCAGATGCTAGAATTATACTCAACAAGAAAAACAAGAATGTAAAGAAGGAAGATAGCTTTTCTGCAATGTGACTGAGAAACTAATTAGCACTTCCCTGATTTGCTTAAGGACTGAGCATTGTGATAACACCAAGTTTGCATTATGTTTCTAAGTGGCTATATATTTTTTCTTGGTTATTTTTGGTGGTGAAGTAAGGAGAAAAGAGGAAAAAAGAGGATAATGAACTAGAGGATTAATTTAGATTCTCCAACCAATACTCTATATACAGACCCCTCAGAACTGAATGTCTAAATTAAAATTCATCACCATCTCACTGTTCAGTGAAGACATTCTATCCTTAAAAGTCATTTGAGGAAACGAGTCTGAAAAAATATGAATCACATAAGTAAAAGGACCCATTCAGGGGATTTCAAACAGTGTTCTGTAGAGGCCTAGGTATCAGAGGTGCCTCTGGGATTACTGCAGGAGAAAGGAGAGGTCAAGTTGGTGGGACTCCCAGCCAGCCAGGGCACTCTTCGATTTTCATATATTGGGTTCATGTAAGATTTAGTCTGAACAAAGACTATAGAAAGTTTAATAACCTATGAATGAATCTGCTCCTGTGCTATGGGATACTGAGATAATAATTTCAAAATTAAACACACATCTATACACATCAGTGAATTCTCCTTAAAAGATCTGAGAAAGGGCATGTCTTTTGATTTTGTTCAAGGTGGTATATAAATAAACTAAATCTATTTGCAATAAAGACAAAGTAATGAGCTAGCCAAATTCAAATTAAAGAATTCTAATTTGACAACTTCAATGTCTAACAAAAGAGACTTTCTTGAATAAATTACAGTATACATTGATTACTATTTATCTATTAAGTATGATGCTATAAAGGAATATTTAATGATACCAAAACATGTTAGTGATACAGTTAAATGAAATGTAGTACACGCTGGGGTAAAGACAGTGTATCCAATAAATGGTGTTGAGAAAACTGGGCAGATACATTGAAAAAAATGAAAGCAGGCCACCTTCCTAGACCATATACAAGAATAAACTCAAAATGGATTAAAGACTAAAATGTGAATCTCGAAACCATAAAACTCCTGGAAGAAAACACAGGCAGTAAAGTCTCTGACATTTCTCTCCACATATTTTTCCTGATACATCTCCAAGGGCAAGGGAAACAGAAGATGAAGTAAACAAATGGGACTACATCAAATCAAAAAGCTTTTGCACAACAAAGGAAACCATTAACAAAACTATCAAATGGAGGAAGAGGTTAACCAATGATACACCTGATGAAGGGTCAATATTCCAAATTTATAAAGAATCCATATAGCTTGCCTCGGCAGGTGTGGCTCAGTGGATTGAGTGCCAACCTGTGAACCAATGGGTCACCAGTTGGATTCCCAGGCCAGGACACATGCCTGGGTTGAGGGCCGGGTCCCTGGTGCCGGCGCACAAGAGGCAACCACACACTGATGTTTCTCTCCCTTTCTTTAAAAGAAAGAAAGAAATAAAAGAACCCATACAACTGAACACCAAAAAAATAAACTATCCAATTAAAAAATGGGCAGAGGACCTGAACAGACACTTCTCCAAAGACATACGAGTGGTCAATAGACATAAGAAAAGATGCTCAATGTCACTAATCATTAGAGAAATGCAAAATAAAACCACAGCGGGATCCCTCACACCTGTCATAATGGCTACCATCAATAAATCAACAAACAACAAGTGCTGGCAAGGACGTGGAGAAATGGGAACTCTCGGGCACCGTTAGTTGGACTGCAGATTTGATGCAGTTATTAGGAAAACAGTGTGGAGGTTCCTCAAAAAATTAAAAATGAACCTTCCTTATGATCCAGTGATTCCACTTCTGGGTACATGTTCAAAGAAAGCCAAAACACTAATTTGAAAGAATATATATACCCCTATGTCCATTTCGGCATTATTTATAAGAGCCAAGATATGGAAGTAACCCAAGTGCCCATCAGTACACAAATGGATAAAAAGTGGTGACACGTATATACAGTGAAATGTTACTCAGCCATGAAGAAGAATGAAATCTCACCATTTGCAACAGTGTGGATGGACCTAGAGGGTATTATGCTCAGTGAAGTAAGTCAGTCAGAGAAAGACAAATATCATATGATTTCACTTATATGTGGAATCTAAAGAGCAAAATAAACAACAAATAAAATAGAAACAGACCTTTAGATATAGAGAACAGATGGATGGTTTCCAGATGGGGGGTTGGGGGTACTGGGTAAAAAAGGTGAAAGGATTAAGAAGTCCAAATTGATAGTCACAAAATAGTCACCAGGATATAAAGTACAACATAGAGTTTATAATCAATAACTCTGTAATAACTATGTACGGTGCCAGGTGGGTGTTTGAAATATCAGGGCAAATCTTTGTAAAGTAGAGGACCGTTTAACCACTGTACCTGAATAGTGTATACCTGAAACTAATAAAAAGTAAATAATGTTAAATGTAAACTATAACTAAAAAATAAAATGTAAATGTAAAAAGTGTAGTATACATATTTTATTTTATTCTCTACATATATTTGCCTAAAAAACAAAAAACAAAAGACTGGAACCAAAACATCACGTGGAAGAATTATCCAATGTTTTAGTGTTCTTCATGCTTCTCTACAATTCCTAAATTTTCAAGAACACATATTACTTACATTATAACAAAAGGGTTGTCATTAAAAAGAATTCCATTTAAGAGTTGTCAAAATGTTCTCTAAGCATAAAAAGCCACTCTGCTTAGCAGATCTTATGTGCCTTATGTTTATTATAAAGCAGTGGTTCTCAATCAGGGGCAATTTTGCTCACCCAGCAGGTGTTTGGCAATGTCTGGGAGTCATTTTGGGTTGTCACGATTTGGTGAGAGGTGTTTTGGGCACCTAGTGGGCAAAGGTCAGATTAACTGCCAAGCATCCTACAATGCACAGAACAGCCCCAACAGCAAAGAATTATCCAGCCCCAAATCAGAAATATTAAGGTTGAGAAATCCTATTCCAAAAGATTAACTAGAATGAATGAAAAAGAACTTCTTCCTCAACTTCTCTGCTGTGACTTGATGAAAAGGTCTATTAATTCTGACAGAAATGTGGCCAGCGGTTTAAGCTGGACTGACCTAATTCAATTCTCTTCATGTTTCCAAATCCACCTCAGAGATAAAGGTCTCAACACTTCCATGGATCACATTCTAAATGAAACCCTAGAAATCAAAGCACAGACCTATCTTCTTATATAAAAAAGCCACGTACCACCAGTCAGTATTTTATCCATGAACATTTTAGTAAAGTCGTAGTTTGTAATCATAAATTATTAGCTCCGAAATGTATCATGTCACATTTCTGTTTAACCCAATGCTGTAAGCAGAACTCCACTTTGTTCAAAGTCTTTTTCCATAAAGCATAATATTATTTGTCAAAGGCAAGATTCCAAGGACTAAACAAGGAGCAATTTCTTGGATCTTAACTCCATCCTCTGGACAAGTTTAATTTATATACTAGAATCTCTTTGTTTACTGTCGTGGAAAATTTTAAAAATAAAAGAAGCAGTAGAAACCAGCAAAAGCAATGACAAGTTGGAAGTCTAAGTACAGCCATAGAAGAAATACAAAGTCAACAAGAAAAACACCATTTCCCCCCCCCACAAATGGCAAAAAAGCCTGAAAAATGAAAAGACATCCTGACCTCCCTGGCCAGTCATTAGGACATTGGCCCCACAGTAAATGTGTGCCAGGGTAGACACAGAAGGGCCATAGCCAGAAATGCCTGGAGGAGGGGAGACCAGGAGAAGAAATGGTTCGTTTCCCTGAAGTCCTGGAGTCTGACTGCAGTTTACTTTAGTTCGTTTTTTCCCAGCTACGGATCAAAGGCACGCCAATGATAGTGAGCACAGAGGCCCAAGTGTTTGAGCCCTGAGGGTTTTCTGAACTAGAAACCATCATGCAGCTCTGTAAAGTGTTTTATTATTATTTTATAGAACTCTACATTTATAGTTAAAAGTCTATAAAACCATCTAATACAACAATAATGTTCCAACATACGTGCGGATTGGGTTCCATAGTGATTCTGGAGTAAGTGTAAGGAAGTTCCCCATACCATGCTGTAAGTCTGGGCTGCTGGTAAGTTACATCTAAGAAAGAAAATACAGGGCCTTTGAGATGGTTTAATGCTATTTACAGTCTACCTAGTGAGTGCCAACTACTATGCCTTGCATTGTGCAAAAAGCTATGAGAAATACAAAGGAGGAGCAAGGATGGGTTCTGACCCAAAGCTCCACCTTCATAGAGGACATGGGATGTCCAGAGGAGAATGGGTAAGAGCTAAAAGGAAGAAGACAAGAAGGTATGTTGGCATGAACAGAATTAGCAAAGGCTCTGAGGTGAGAATGTGTGACTTGTGTCAGTTATGACATAAACAAGGGTGAAGGAGCCAGCAAGAGACAAGGAGGGTCTAAAAAGCAGGATCCAGAGTCTGAGCTCTTGTAGGTAAGCATCTGTGGCCTCCAGTCCCATACAAGAAACAAGACAAACAATTTCCCCGGGGTGCCACTATTATGTAAGTGGCTTTGATTCTGAATGAAGAAAAAGTGCTGACCGACCACAGCAGGTAGCTGATTTTAGTCAGAAGTCTTTTTATATCCAATTTATTTAGAGAGGGAGCTATCCACAGATCTGCTATTTTTCCCCACAATTGGTATCAACCACTACAACTATAAGAACAATAATAAAAGCAGCTAACATTCACTGAAGGCTTACTATGTATAAGACATTCTGTTAAGTACTTACCATGTATTACCTCATTTAATTATCACAACAACCTTATAAGGTAGGTATCAGTATTAGCTCCATTTTACAGATAAGAAAATCAAGGACTAGAAAATTAGTGTAATTTGTGTAAAATTAACAATTAATTTGAGTAAGAGTTAGCAATCAAAGCCAAGTCTGTCACCAAAATCCCTGCTACAGAAACCGTTGGGAGCTAGGAGAAAAAGCTGACTCTTATCCTGACGTCTGAGTCACGAATAAAGCCAGTATACTTTGCCACTTTCTTTACAGAACATTTATATTCACTTAATGTGCTAGAAAGGAATTGTATGCTAGAGCATGGGCTCCCTCCAGTGGCCACCTCTGGTATAACAGGTACTGTTGTTTGGGGATGACCACAGAGGAGCGGTTCAAAATGAGGTCGTCTTTACAAGCTCAGGAGAGCACAAACACTGAAGCTACAGGAGACTGGACTCCTCCAGTGAAACTAAAAAGGGGCTAAAAAGCCGGTAAGAAGGACTGCGAAAAAACGTGTGCCGAGTACAACCAGAAAAGAAAAAAAACATGAAAGCCCTGGAAGTTTCTATGGAGAAAGAGGAAAGCTGGCACCATTTGAAGTAATAAAGGTAGCGAGCAAACACAAAGGAGGTAAGTACGAGGACCGCAGTTCAGTCAATCCAATCTCCCTTCGGTTCCTTGAACTCCCACCCCATTCTCCTGCCAGGCTCTGAATACCCCTGTGGCTTCCTCTGTCCCCTTTGACTGGCTAATGCCCCTCCTCCGCGGGGTCTCAGTCGGGTTTGAATCTCTGTACGCTGGCTGTAGTGAAGAGGCAATGGTATCAGAAAACACTCCAGACGGGGAGACAGGCGGCAGCAGCTCTGGCAGGTAATCTCGGGGATCTGCTTACCCTCTCTGATGCCGGTCCTCTGCTTCCAGGGAACATCTTGACGAAGCCGTTCCAGTACCCAGTCGGCTTCTTTTAAGTCAACGTAGCCAGGATACAAACGTATCCTTGAAGCAGAAAGAACTGTTATTAGCTAAGAACACAGAAAAGAATGGCTAGAGACTCTGTGAAGAGAGTAAATTAATTTGGATGCTGCCTCCTTTCATGGGTAGTTGAAATCACCTTACAACCCCTCCCACGGCAAGAGGAGCCTAGTATCACCCAGGTCACGACGCTCTGGATGCAAAATGAACTCCTCTCGTGTTAATACAAATAAACAAGCATGAAGGATACAGGGATTCACAAGAGCTCTTAGAGACAGGGCTCAGGTATTGCTCCAGCACTGCTCAGCTGTGAAACCTTGTGCGAGTTTCTTAACCTCTGAACCTTGGTTTTTGTCATCTGTAACATGAAGCTGATATCCACCTCATAGCGTCACTGTGCAAAGTAAAATAAATAATAAAATGCCTGGCCCTGTGCTATTTTAACAATTGATAGTCTTCTGAGACTTTGCCAATTGTAGGGGAAATACAATTTATAATTGTATTAAAATTAAAATATGCAAATAAGGGTTCTTTCTCTCATTGAATATACACTTACTTTAACAATGCCAAGTCACTTCAAAATCATTTTGGAGATCCTTCATAAGAAATGTTCTGAAAGCCCTTGGAACATTCTCTTCAGCTTTACTTTTTGAAGATGCATTTGATGTTTTAAAAGAGCCAAAGCCTACCTTAAACCACACCTGGGTCACAATAAGATGTGACCAAAATAATGCAACCGGTTTCCTTGTGTGACTGTTAGCCTCGCTTTAAAAGGGCAGCTCCAAAGGGGCTATGACAATAGCAAGGCCGCTGGACTAATTACAGAGGCGTCTTCTAAGCAACGCATTTAAACATGTAAGGTCTGATGTGTTTGTTTTAAATGCCTCGTTATTTTATAGTGACAGTTAGTATACTTAAGCATTAAGGTGATGTCTTCAAAATTTTTTTAAAACAATGATTAATGTCACTTACCTAGATACACCCATGGGCGACAGGCTGATTTCATATACACCCTCTTTGCTAAAGGAACAAAGAATACAGACTTGTCAGTATCAAACAAAGCAATACAATCCACCAGGTGGAAGAGCTATCCTTTGGGATTCCCAAAGTCCTGGCTCACCAAAGTCATTCAACAATGAGGGTGCACTATGAGGCAAACATAGCCCCACCTTCTTCTACCACTGAGATAAGGGGAAGATGGCAGTACATCATTAATGGCGTCGGGAACAGAATCCTGACGGATCAGATCACAGAGATGAAGACTGTAGTAAAAAAATTCTGATCTACCCCTTTGTAGTTCATCCACAGTTTAGGCTGATACAGTCCAGCAACCTATCACACAAAGGGGTGCCACATAGAGCACCGCTGTGGAGATTCTGGAATAGGGATGCGTTGAACAGGTAGCCGGGGCTCTAAGCATCTATTGCTTTCAGATACATGTCTAATGAGGTTCCCCCTCTGATTAAAGTCCTTCAAAGGCTCCCCACCAACTTTTCAGCACTGCATTTAAGGTCCCCATGATCCAGCCCCACCTCCTGACAGCTCCCACCGACTCACCATCCTCCAGCAACAATTACTGCTTGGAATCTCCCTAATACACTGCCATGTTCTAACCCTGTGCCTTTCTGCAGGCTGGGATGCCTCCCCACCATCCAGCACCCCCAAACCAACCCATCCCAGCTTTGGGTGAATGGAAGATTCTAATTCATCCTTCAAAATCTCAGCTCAGCATCAACTTCCTGATCTTTAATCCACCCCAATGTTAACATTTCATCCTCTTTGCTACAACAAGAATTTATATACAAATCTGCTGTTACATGATATACAAAATTACAATTTACCTGATTACAGGTCTATTTCATTTACTAGACTGTGGGCAACTGAGGAGCAAGAAATGGGTTGTTATTCTGTTTCCCATACCTAGCACGTGCTAGTTGAGCAAGAAAAGCTAAGTGAATTTAATCAAATGTGCAAAAGTACAAAATTCTTGCAGATGTGCAGGGTGGTGAGGTCCATGTAAGAGAAGCGACCTCGACTGGATAGGTGCCTCTGTCAAGAAAACTGTGCCAGATCCTTCTCAGAAAGAAATAAGTTATAGGGGACATTATAGAACAGTTTTCATTACCACCCTCTGCCATGTGAGTCACAGTCTCTGAGCTGGCTCTTATGTAGATGTGTAAGCCCCTCTGTAGGCAGGACTACTGTCATATATCCAGTATATATCACATTTCTAATATGTTGTCTATAAAGTTTCCCAGAGCATGACTACAATGTTTCAATGTAATATATTTTGCGTTACATTTAGAAGCTGACTCACTTCAAATGCCTGCCACATTTCTGGCTATTAAAAAAAAAATCTAGCATAGTGAACTTTAGATAACCAAAGTTAACAAACGGTAGGATCAAGTAGGAATGAGTTCTGTTATTTTGCTTCTGACTTGCAAACTCACAATTGCCCATTTTTTCAACCTGCATGTCCCATCCGTACCTTATAACGGGGTTCATGGTTTTGTTTATTCTCTTTATCACCAATGGAAGCAACAGCATATTGGTATTTGTAAAACAATCAAAGACTGTTAGAGCTACTAGACTGGGCCTTAAGTGATTAAGTATTCCAAACTCTTAATATTGCAGGCAAGGAAACTAAAATCCAGAGAGATGGCAATAAACTACCCAAGGACTAGTTACACAGCTAACTAGCGGCAAGGCCACAACATGCCCTTTCTTAAAGTATGATGATGTCTATTAGTTTCAAATATTTCTAAGATACACTACAAGTTAACTGTTAACAGCGAAACAGCTTAACAGACTGCTCGTGAGCAGTAACATAAGCCTGATGCTAAACTACTAAGATAAAGAGATACTTTCCACTGACAATTTATGTACATCAGATGGAAACGGAAAAGCGGGGGAGTCAAAGCATCTTTCAACAATTTTGGGAGAAGAAAAACATTTTAGACACAGAGTAATGTAAGAGGAATGGAATGTTTACTATCATTTACTTGCTCTGGAACAATTATGTGGCTTTAAGAAATAGACTGTAATGTCGTCTAGATTTCTAGTAGCTTTCATAAACATTTCTAGTAAAATGGTACCTAAAGTCTTCTCAAAGAGTCATGTCTCAATGACTCAGGAAAAATCCTCCTCAGTCCTAACCCAGGAGACATTTAACTTATTGTCTGCAGATATATTAGTGAAATAGGGTCAGGAAATCTACACCAGGGTCCATAGCTTAACGCACAGATATCTTGTTGCATTTTCCACATCATTAGTAAAGTCAGAAAGGTTTCTCAAAAGACTAGGTTTAAATCTATCTGAGATAAGAATATCCGAGCCTAAAATTAAGAAACTAATTGAGCTGTTATCTCTTCCAGACGGGAAAAACCAGGGTGAGGGAAGATCCTGGGCTCTCGGTTTCATCGGGGGCAATAATTACAGGAAGGCAGCAAGTTACTTACTCGATCACTCGCGGCTCCGGGGCTCTGCGTGCTACCTGCAAGGAAACAGGCAGATCTTACTCTGGAACGAGCCGTTCGGCTCCTCATCCTCAGGGAGGCTGACTTGCAGGGTTACCGTATCCTCTCATTTCTGGTCAAAATAAATCAGGTTTAAAACTACCCTTTTCTTAATTCTAATCTCTTACTGTCCCACCAGAAACTCTTGTTTCTGCTCTTCTTAGAACTACTTTAGAGTTACTCGTGAGTGTTAAAAGATGCCGCAGTTGGAATTAATCCATTTTCTGACAGCCAGGAGCTCTGTAAAAACTTTTCCAGGAGACTTTTCAAAATAGAAGATGTTCGCCCCGGCTGGTGTATCTCAGTGGATTGGGCGTCCGCCTGTGAACCAAAGGGTCACCAGTTCGATTCCAGTCAGGACACATGCCTGGGTGGTGGGCCAGGTCCCCGGTAGGGAGTGCCTGAGAGGCAACCACACATTGATGTTTCTCTCCCTCTCTTTCTCCCTCCCTTCCCCTCTGTCTAAAAATAAAATAAATAAAATCTTTTTAAAAAATCAATTAAAAATAGAAGATGGTCTATGAAGGGGTTTGAATCATTATTTATAAAATCATTACTATAGCACAACAATTTTCAACCAGTGTGCTGCAAAAATTTTTTAAACTTGCAAACATTGCCCTCCTTTCCCTTAGACTGTCAGATAAAAAAATGACAACAGCCAACACAATAATAGCTGTCAGTGTGAATGCCCTGTCTTGAACCATAAACATATAGGTCATATAATAAGAGTTACATCTTATTGGTCATGTTGCATAATAAGGTTGCATCTGATTGGTTAATTCTTGGTACCAGAAATCTTTAAGTACAAGTATATGCACCTGATTCTTCAAAAAGTCACTCTGGAGCAAAGAGGGTATGTAACTACTATTATTTTTTGTAAGTCAATCAGAATTATACTTTTGTCAGATAGACAAAAAAATGTATTTTTTGGTGTGCTGTAGAATTTTAGTAGTTTATGTGTGCTATGAGATGAAAAAGACTGAAAATAGCTGCTATAGCATGATGCCTGATTTTTAACTGGTTTTTACACTTTATTAAAAACAATGAATCTTCACTGTTTCTTACATTTTTCCCCATGGAAAAAAAAAGCCCTCTAATCATGGTACAGCTTCTGTGTCCCCCCACCAAAGAAAAAAAAAAAGGATGGGGGTAATTATCTCTGCCTATAATTTGGGGGCAGACCACAAAGAATACTCAGACATACTAAGAAACTGATTCTCTACATTTCATTATTATTATAGTCCTTTAACTTTCCTTATTAGTGAATTTATTCAGTCACTAAGTGTCATAAATCTTTGTTACTGTCAAAGGATAAACTAGAATTTACCTGCTGGGGTTCTTCAAATACAAACTGTTTGTCTGACAGCTGATGCTCCTTGTTTATCCAGGTCTGTTGGGGCCTCTGGTGGAGCTGGCCCTTAGCAGTGGCAGCTGAAGTAAGAGAGAGAGCAGGCTCAAACCAGGGGAAAGTCTTCTCTCATCACCTTCTACTGCGCAAGGACCAATGAAATCCGCTCAGAGATGACCTCCACAACATCTACAGATTAATTAGTAAGGTCTACCAAAGACCTCCACACACACACAGAAAGGTCTGAGCGTGGTGGCTAAACATGAGGAACACTAAAGGTCAACCCTTCGCTCACCGTCAACAAATGCACAGAAAATACCAGCCATATTTTAAATACTTCCTAAACATTGAAATGGGAGTCATTTATAAACCAAAGGGATATAAGTAAACGAGGAGGACAGTTGTCCACACCCACATGCATATGCAAGGTTCCCCAGGGGTTCTTGCCTGGCTGGGCGACGGCCTGGCTCTTAGCAGGGCCAGCCCAGGCCCCCTGCACTCGGGCTCGCCGTCTTTTGTCCTCCATGCTGACCAGAAAGGCTTCTGTTCTTAGCTTTCAGAAGATTTCATTCCTGATAGGAACCACACAATGGTTATCTGCTTTAAAAAAAAAAAAAAGATGCTTTTAGCCGGGGTTGTGAGAACTTGAACTACTAAGGGGTGATTAGAATCCTTTCAGGCAGAGAGATTGCTCAGTAGCAATCAGGGCTTCTATATAAAATCACCATCTGCCATCACATCTCTATCAAGAGGCCTACTAAACACTTAGGGCTGCTGGCTTTAAGGTTTACCTTTTGCAATTTTCGTATAATGCTTTCAGTTCATTCACAAAAAAGTGCACGTTAAGAAATTCTAAAACCAAGATTATAAACCACATTACTCATACTAGTCCCCAAGAGCAGAACATAACGAAACTAAAACTCCACCCACATGGAAAATGAGAAATTAAGACTCAGTTTCCAAGATTTCCATATCCCATTAACACTGGCTGCCGCCTCACACTTCCCTGAAAGCTTGTTAACAATATCCATGGCCTGTCTCAGAAGATCTGATGCAGGACTGATACAGGCATAACAAGCACTGCAGGAGAGAGTGATAAGCAGATATGTATGAGGACCACAAGGTTAAGTGCCTCACCCAAAGTCACTCATGAAATCCACAACAGATATATTAACATTCAAATTTTAAGTTATAGTCTTCGGCTAATTGAAAAATCCACTTCATAAGGGTCAGTAATGTAGTACTAATTTGACATTTTTATCAATAAAATTTTAGTTCACAACAAATACAGGAGTACACAGAGCTACAAAACAAACGAACGAACAAGAAACCGGGGAGGTTTAGGCCATGTATTTTGAAACTATGATCCATTCTTTACGGGTCCGCCTAAGAAACTTTCTCATCTTAGGCTCTCAGAGGTAACAAGCTTATTTTACAGCTTGTTTAGCCTCCCAGTCACCAGGGCGCACTCCCACACCCTCTGACGCAGTAAGCCGGGCTGCGCCCAGAAATCTGTGGGTTTAACAAATTCCCCAGGTAGTATGTTATTCTTTTCACTTAGTAAGTGAGGAGATGATAGAGGCTGCCGCCTGCCCCAAAGAGAAAATGGTCACCCGGACCAGTGTAGCTCAGTTGGTTGGTAAGTCCGACGAGGCGAAGGGTTGCTGCTTCGATCCCAGTTAGGACACATGCTTGGTTGGGTTGGGGATTCAGTCCCCTGTCCACGCACATAGGAGAGGCAACTGGCTGATGTTTGCCTTCCTCTCTTTCTCCCTCCTTCTTCCCCTATTAATTAATTAATTAATTAAAAAAATTGCTTAAATCTTCAAGAGTTAACGGCGGAATCCAATGCCGGCTCTCCAGTCCTACAAGACGTGACGTAGAGAGGAAGCCCTCCTTTGACATTTTCTCTCAATTGAGGCCTTAAAAGTTTAACACGACAATTAGCCATACGTCTTGCTCTTCACAGGTCTGCGATATGTTATTCTAAGTCTGGGGGCAGCTGTTGAACATACAGATTCCAGGGCCCCATCCCTGACCTACTGAGCTCTGGAGCTACAGAGGCGGCTACCTAACCCCGCCCTTCACCCCTGGATATTTTACCCAGATAAAGCTTGAGAACCCCGCAGCAGGGCGAAGAGCAAGGGCTCTGGCCTCGGCCAAACCTCTCTCTGAATCCTGATCCGTCACCTCCCAGCTGCATGACCTGTGGCAAATGGCTTCACCTTTTGGGGCCTCAGTTTCCTCCTCTGTGAACGGGCAACCAATCTCTCTCTTACGATTGAATGGCAGATTAAGGAGAGAGGCCGGTTCTCAACAGGGGTTAGCAACTTTCCCTATTTTAGACCCTTCTCTTCCAGGGAGCTCAGGGCGAGGTCTCGGAGGACACGTGGGTAGGGACCTCAGCGGCGGTCCCACACCACCTGGCCCCAAGCACCCACCGGTAACCCCGCAGGCCGCACCTGCCGCGGAGCCGGGCGCCCAGGTTCACAAAGCGCTCGCGCTGGCAAGCGAACTCCAGCCGCCGACCGGCTCCGCCGCCAGCGGTCGGGGGAACCTTAAGAGTGCAGCACAGACTCCAGCAACTCCCAATCATAGACCGCGGCGGCAGACACTTCCCCTTCCGCCACAGCAGCCGCTTCCGGCTCCACTTCCTGGAGTCCGGGCAGCTCCGCGTTCCCCGCTTTCGGAGGGCCGCGTCCCTGAAGGTGCCGAAAGGAAGGCCAGGGTAGGAGGTGAGCACAGGGTTCAAGGGCTAGGTGGATCCCCGCGAGAAGACAGCATACGGCGAAGGTGGGAATGAAGACGTGTGTCCTAGGCCAAGGTCCCTCTGTATTTCACCCCCTCTGCACCTGCCAACTGAAGACATCCCAGCATCTTTTCCCGCCCAGCTAGTGGAAATGCGAGGAAGTTGGGGAAACAGGTGCTAAACAAAAGGATTTGAATTTTATCCCGAAAGCCATGCAGAGGCTAAGATGTATCTCCTGTGCGTTCCCATTGCAGACTGTACATACCTCAATCAGTAGTACTAATAACAGGGCGTGGATCCACGCCTTACTCTTCATTGCTCTGCAGTGCTAAGCAAATTTCGCTTGAGTGAACTGACCTCTAAGTTTCAGTCCAGACGCCAGCATTCAGTATGTGTATAATGTAGGGCAAGTGTTCCACTTCTATATAAAATGGGCATAGCTCCTGTTGTGAGGATTAAATAATAGTGTATTAAATAATTTAGCACGATGTCTGGCACACAGAAATTCAGATGTTAAGAGTGCCTTCATCTCATCTGAGTTCTTGAGAAACATCTGTAAAGTGGCCACGTTAACCATGTATCTTAGTGTGAAAATAACAAAAGGAGCACCGGCTTAACTATTTTTGTGCAAGTTATTCTTTAAGATCTACCAAAGCATAATCACTGTACAAGTCTTTAAAACAAGCCTCATATTATTAATATATACTGTGTACCTGCAGGAAGCTCAGTGTACTCCATCAATGTACCTATATGTTGCTGCTATCAAATATAATTTTCACAGCGTCCATTATCCTTTGTTAATGCCTTGTGACATTGAAGGAAAAATTATTTATCCTGCAACTGAAAGGGGAGAGAAAACTGGTAAGGCCAGACTACAATTTTTATCCCCCACCCTCATCAACTAGTATATAATTTTGCCAGTGTTTGCTTCTGGCTCAGGAACCTTGGCTGTATCTTCCAAAGAACGCAATTTATTTCTTTTTTAATGGTTATGGTTTAGGAACAGGAACAAAGAAATCTGGATTGAGGAGTCCCTTA
>PVJD01011528.1:0-45661 GCA_004026545.1 Mormoops blainvillei
GGACTCATGGACAAAGTCAAGGTAGTGGTGCAGTCAAGGGTTGGGGGAGGCGGGAGTGGTGAGGGGGAAATGGACACAACTGTGCTTGAACAACAGTAAAAATTTTAAAAAATATTTCGGGGAAAGATATTGGGAAAAGTGGTTATAATAAAGGTGAGGTGAAATTAGCAAAGAGTTAATAAAATGCTGAAGCTGAAAAAGAAATTAAAAATAGAACTAGTAAATACTGAGCTATTTTACTTCTGGGTATTTATCCAAAGAAAATGAAAACACTAATTCACATAGATATATGCATCCCTATGCTCATTACAGCATTAATTGCAATTGTTAGGCTATGGAAACAACCTAACTGTTCATTGATTGATGAATAGTTAATTTATGTTGATTTAATTATCATTCACATGAGCTCCAAAATTATAAGAAGCCATAGTTACTTAATGCCCCTGAGTTTTTCTATACCCACATGTAATTTTCAGTAACAATTTCATGGGAAAATTACTCTTTCCACCTGGACATTTGATGGAATGTGGTACAACAGGCTTCATTTCTTCTTCTACAATGACCTTTCAGCCTAGACAAGGCTAGTGCGGCAAAATGTGTGAATGTATTTCAAATTCCTTAGTGTGGAGATAGGAAACTTTAATATCAAAATTAGGATGGACTAAGGAGAAAAAATTCGGGTACCACCTAAATTGAACTTTCCCTTAAGTTCATATTGGTAGGCATATAATAATTTAGGAAGTCTCAAAGAGAACTTTAACCATATATATACTTCCTTTACTCCAACTGTGGCTCTCCCGCCTTCAGTTCTCTACTAATGCATTGAAAGTATCCTTTTCTTCTAGTGGTTCAGTCAGGTATACTATGCCCATCCTTAATAAAATTCTGCCCCTTTCCAGAGGTTAAAAAAAAAGTCTTTGTACTCTTATTAAGCCCTATAATTTGAATAATGTCATAATGTCTAGTCTGCTCTGTTTACTATAACAAAATATCACAGATCATGGCTTATAAACAAAAGAAATTCATTGCTCACAGTTCTGGAGGCTGGAAGGCTAAGATCAAGGAGCCAGCATGATTGAGTGAGGGCCATCTTCCAGATCACAGACTTCTGGTTATATCCTCACATGGTGGAAGGGGCTAGAGAGATCAGAGGGTTCTCTTTTATAAAGCCCTAATTTCATTCATGAGGACTCTGCCCTATGACTTAAGCACCTCCAAAATGCCTCACCTCCTAATACCATCATATTGGGCATTAGAATTTCAGCATATGAATTTGGGGGACTAGGAGACACATTCAAACCATAGCAAATAGTAACCCCGGGTGCCTCACATGGCTTTTCCTGTATGAGTATTGTTATTCCTTCTTTCTAAGACTGTCCAATTATGATTTTATTTTCAATATCCCAAGCCATGGAAATTATTTCCCTGGTAGATTTTTTATTACTTAGTCTGTTAAATGTAGAAACCCCTGAAAACATTATTTTTTTAAATCAAACATAGCACAGTCTAAATCCATGTTGAAGAAAAACATATCCTGTAAGTGAAGTTTTGGTTCTATCTTGAAGTAAATATGTGTTCTTACAAAGCTGGGAAATATCTCATTTGCCTGAGGTACTCAGAACAGTGTCATATAAGCCTCTCTATTACCTCAGGGAATGCTACTACCTTCAATTCAATGTGGGGTTTTTTTCTTGTAAAATTGAGAAGTGACAGGTAGTGTTCTTGCAATTGTTGTCACCACATATCATGCCCAAGAATCAGAAAATAAATGGGTTATCCTTAATTTTTAAGATAGAAATCACATTATTAAGTTCTTAGATTAATTCTAAGGACTGTTCTAAGGACTGTTAAGGCTAGAAAACTACTAAAGGGATAACAAAATCCTAAACTCTTTTTTAGATGTAAATAAGTTGAGCCTTGACGAAGTGACTTTTCTAGTTGTCTCAGGCAGAAAATGTGTTTGCAGCTCACAAGCACATGCTAAATCAGAAGTCCTGAATTTATAACCAGGAACCCATTTTAGCTAAATTGTATTATAACCTTTGTTAGCCAACCATGGGGGTGTGGTTAAATAAGCAGTTTTAAGTGAATGGTATTATAGCACTATCATGAATTAGCTGATATTTAATATTTTATAGCAAAACACACTTTTCTTTACTTCATGTACATATAAAGATAAAAAATATTAACTTTCAAGATGGACTTAAGTGAATTAAAGATATGCTGACAGGCAATAATTTTGAAAATCTTCTGGAAAATGGGGTAATAATTAGAACATCCAGATTTATTTTTATTCTCTAGAATTTCAGATTTCCAGAAGGAAATACAGATTTATTTCTTCCATTTCATGTGGTTTAAAACTCGCCTACAAAAATTTATGCTTTAACTATAGCCTATCATAAACTGAAACAGAAATCAAATCCACAGATTATAGCATTATACTATGTTTTAAGTGCCCAATGCCCATGATGACTGCAGTGAACCTAAAAAAAATTTCAGAAAACATATAGAGAGTTTTTGTTTGAAATGTGATGTCAGAGCCTTGATTAATAATAGAGATAAATAGAGAATAAAATGTGAGAAAAGGCATTGTATTCTCTAGAAAAATGAGAACCATATGGTTATATGTTAGGAAAGTAGTCAGTTTGCTAAAGAATACTAACATTTATTTTGTACACAGCTTAAATTAATGGAGTTTATATACAGAAAGTCATAATACATTTCATTATTGAAGAATGATAATTTAATGTGGTAATATTTTTAGTACTTTGGTTATGGTGATATATTGTTCTAAATTATAAGCCAAATTCAATTGACTATAAAAAAGGAAAGTAAGACTTTGTTTAAGGTGTAGGGCATATCATCATAAATTTTTAAATGAACATTAAAACAAGCGTGGCAAAAAGAAAAAGGACTCATGGACATGGACATGGTGATTGCTGGGTGGAGGTGGGTATAAAAGGACTAAATGGTAATGGGAAAAACACAATAAAGATTAAATTAAAAAATAAAAAAATTAAATGAGACCATAAGGGTGGGGCCTCATTAATATTGGCCCTTATATTATGATTGGCCTTACCAGCTCTATAGACTAGAACTCTCTCTTTCTGCTATGTGAGGACACACAAGAAGGTGGCTGTATGGAGGCCATGAAGGGAGCCCTCCACTGTTGCCAAACCTTGTTGGACTTTGATCTTAGACTTTCCGGTCTCTGGAACTGTGAGAAAATAAAAATCTGCTTTTTGGTTTTTTTTAATAAAATAAAAAAAAACAAGCATGACAATATTCATGAATTTCTAAAAAGATTAAACACATGCAAAGGTGGTATCTAGAAAAAAATGACTAATATATTATCTTATAAGCAGGTATCCTTGGCTACAATCAAGTTGCCCTCCTTTCTATTTCTTTGAAAATTCACTAGGTCAAACTGAAATTTTAAAGGATATTAAATATATATATTTAGTTGTGACAAAGATTTATTATTTCAATTATTTTTAATTATGGTTTACATTTAATATCATTTTGTATTTGTTTCAGGTGTAGAGTATAGTGGTTAGACCATCATATGCTTTACAAAGTGTTATAAAACATGTTGTAAGGGAAATATCAATATATTTTTAAACTTGAAATTATTAGAAAAAAATTAGTGTTTTCATACAGTGTACCTAAATTCAAAATAATATTACAAATATATAAAGGAAAAAAAGAGATAAATATGTAGAAAATGTAAACAAAGTTGGAAGAAAATTTGGATTTGGAGGGCATGATAGAATTAGGACAACCAAGATAAAGAAAAGGATTGGTTGATTAAAGTTACTTTCTGAAGATTAAATTATATATTAGAATGATTCCATATACATTTTTCTAACAAGTTGCCCAAAAAGAAAACATAATTTTATTTCTATGTAAGATGTATAAAGCAGGAGCATTGCTACTGAGATAAAAATGAAAAAAAAATTGTCAGATAATCTAAAGTATAATTTCTTGAACCCATCAAAGATATGATGTCATGGGGTAAACAGGGCAAATAGTGCAAAGCAGTCTGAATCCCAAAGAGAAACAAACCTTTCCTAAAGAAATCTGGAACACAGAAACTCTATCCTCTGAGGCGGAGCACTCCTTCTCAGGGACTGGGGAATGGAGGCTGGAGATGAAAGAGAGGGTTTACTACAAATTAGCAGAGAACGTTTTGTGATGATGGAAATATTCTCTCTCTTGACTGTGGTAATGATTACATTATTATATAGTTGTCAAAATCCATAAAACCATACATCTAAAACAGTAATCCTTGGTATATATAAATGATACTTCAATAAACTGACTTTGAAAAATATAACGATTACTGTTATAATGTTAGTAATAAAGGGTTACTATCATAAAACTTTGAAGAGATTTGAGAACATGCTTAAAAATATAGCTATAATGAATTAATTCTCAGAAGTCATTCATTTTATTTTATATATATGTAAAGAGATTTGAATATGCATTCTTGATTGGAGATTTAGTTCAACAGATATTTGTCGAGCAACTTGTATTTACATAGATTTTACCACTTATTAAGTGATTTTAGTTCTCAATTTGTTGTAAATACACACCTGGGATGTGTTTACGGCAGGGTATAGAACTTTACGCTCAGGTCTTAATTTAGAAATGTGACTAAGTGAACACATAGAGAGGCATTTAACACTGCTGAAAGGTTTTTAAAATACTTCCTCCAGAAATGAGAGGCACCGCAGGCCATGCAGGACCACACAATGTGTATCACACAGGGTCAGTAAGCAGATGGAGGAACTGGAACTCTGCCTTTATAATTGTAGTAGCAGGAAGTAACTAGGTAAAGATGACCCTTATGGGTAATAAGGGAAAGTAAGCAGGTCCAGTCACTGGTTGTGGAATTGCATGTAATGTAACTTTCTTGCCCTATGATGTGAAAGGCACCTTGCAGTGAAGATGCAGACAGCTTTGGTCATTAATCTAGCTGACTTAGCAGATTTATGGAGAGATTGGGAATAGTAGATATCAATAGCTAATATGCAATCTGGAAATATGGTTACTATAGAGAAATATTATTTCTGACTTATAGATAAGAAAACCAAAGCTCAGAGAAATTAAATCAGTTGCTTAAAAGCAGACACAAAACAGCAGAGCCAACTTCCAAATCCAAGTCTTCTGTGACATATTCAATGATTTTCAAGTTACCGTTTCCCAGACACACACATACAAATCTGCATTGTCTACATGTAATAAAAACAAACATCTTGACAAAAGTCATTCAATTATGCATACAGACATACATTGTTCCATTGTGCTTTGCTTTGCTTTATTGAACTTCACAGGTGTTTGCTCTTTTTACAATTTGAAGGCAAGACCCTCCACCAGCAAAATTATTAAAACTTGCTTTATTGAGGTGGTCTGGAACCAAACCCACAATCTCTCTGATGTATGCCTATATATATCGGGACTGTTTGAGATCCTGGAAACAAAACAATGAAACAAAGTATTTTTCCCTATTTCATGGTATAAATAAACAATAAAGATCTCAGTTTTGTAAGTATGTAATCTTTGTGTTCCCAAGACTGTTTTCTCCAACCAGTCTAAGAATCTCAGATGAAAACACAATCACACATTATTTAACATTCATCTATTCCTAAATCATCTAGATTTCTTCTTCTTTTACAAAAGAAGAGGAAATAAGGAAATACCTTTTACATTATTTATAACAATGAAAATGACTAATTTTTATGTATCACTTACTATGTGCTAACAGGTACTCTTCTGAATAATTTAGATATATTGCCTCCCTTAATCCTTAAAACATTTCTATGAATTATGTACTATTATTATATGCTTTTTACAGAGGTGAACCAAGAGGCATAAAATATTATTTATGTAGACATCAGATTGTGATTTGAACCCAGGAGGTCTGCATCAATCCTTATTCTTAACTACTAGATTAAAAGGCATTAATAATAACCTCAGACAATATCAACTTGGGATCATTGAGAATTAATATGATAAAACTTGAAGTGGTATCCCAAGGCAAATTAAATCTAGTGTTATTTTCACAGAAGATGAAGACATTAAGCCCCACAGTCTCTCAACAGTATGACTGATTGAGCAGTAAAAAATAGTCTTTATGGTTTGAGAGGTAACATGCCTTTTTAGAAAGAAAACAGGGCCTTGGATAATATAAATTATGTTTATATATTAGGTATATGGTTTTGTAAGCTACTCCCCTTCTTCAAGCTTTAGTTGACTCATCTCTAAAGATATTCATCTTTGGAGGTTGTTTGAAGATTAAATATATATTACATATTAAAGTAGTATAGTATCTGAAACATATCAATTTATGTCAATTTACTTCATTTCTTTGTAAAGCTATCTATTCAATGCTTATCTTTAAAGTGTCACTATGTTCCTATCACACCAAGATACAGTGTTTTTCATGGAATAATGAAATAATAATATAGTATTAGTGGATTTTCTTGAAACTGAAACTCTTTGGTCTCAGTTAAGTGAAAGGGTGTTTCAGTTTAAATTTCCCTCCATACTTCTTAGAAAACTGTATTAGCTAGCTCACTCTGGTTGCCATAACATAATACTATAGCCTGAATGGTTCAAACAACAGAAATGTATTTCTTACAGTTCTGGAGGCTGGCAAGTCCAAGATAAAGGTGCCAGGCCATTTGGTTCCTGGTGAGAGCGTTCTTCCTGGCTTCCTCCTGGCTTCCAGATAGCTGTCTTTTTGTTGTGAACTTACATGCTCTTTCCTCAGTGTATGTACACAGGGAGTGGGAAAAGAGAGGAGAGAAGTGGACAGGAGGTGGAGACAGGGAGAGAAAAAGAGCTCTTTGATGATTCTTCTTATATAGACATCAATCTTATCATGAGTGCTCCACCCTCATGACCGCATCCAATGCTAATAACCTCCCTAAATGACAATCTTCAAATACCAAAACACTGTGAGTTAAGGTTCAATGTATGAATTTTGGGGGGACACAAACATTTAGTTCATAACCAAATCTGAAAGTAAAATAATTTCATTATTTTTTCTTTTATTGATATGGCCAAAACATAGCTTTGGATATAAAAGTTTCAAATGATGTACTATAGTGATAGTGATATCCCAGGACATTTAGAAGTTTGAAAGGAAAACTTGAAGTCTTGAATTACATTAAATTAAAATTTATTCATATACAGATTTTACTTTTCATGTTGATTTTTTCTTCTAAATAATTTCATTAGAATTCATGATCATTTTGATAATTAGGATGGCTCTTCATTAGAATACTACTTGGTTCTGAGTGATTATGTCTATATGGATGTTGTAGCTCAAAATATATTATTATACACTTAAAAATCTATATAAAAACCATGTCTTTTTAAGAAAATTTGTAAGATTTTATTTGAGCCAAACTGATGATAGTTGCAGGGAAGCAAGATGTAAAATGCTCCTAACAATACATGTCTTAATTATTTGTTTTCCAGAAGACAGAATGCATCTATATTTATTTTGGGAAGTATATACATAAATCAAGGATCAACAAACCTGGAGATTATACCCATGAACAAACTATTTTCCCATGTATTAATTTAGTCCCTGGTTATTTGTTAGAGGCTTTACTTTTTTGTGTCATCTTTCTTTGATTGTTTTTCTTACTCTGGGAAATTAATATATGATTTTTATTTTCTCTTCCCAAAAGCTAATTGATGTATGTTTAATACTGATATGAATATTGGCAACTGATGATGGGAACAGTAGCCATCAGTCAAAATAATAAACCAAACTTGGGAATCAGATTTCGACATAAGTACAATTTTAAACTTTGTGGATTTTTTTTATAGCTCTTAAAACAAATTGAAATATAAACCCATTAGTTAATATAATTTTGTAGACCTATTTCCAAAAAAATATGTAATTTTCTCTTAACTCACTTTTTAAAATATGAAAAGCATTTCATGCATAGCATGCATATATTAGGATTGCTTGGCTTGAAAAATAATTAACTTGGTGCTTAAAAATAGGTGCAGTTATATACATATATAACTTGACCTGCTTCTTTCATTGTGTTATGAAGGAAGCCAATGTGTCACCCACAACCATCAGAAGAGCAAAACTAAGGAGAGCTGGTCTGTGGTAAGTGTCAGAGTCAATTTTGCTATAACATTAAAATTTATCTTTTGGAAACCAGTGGTCATAGATGCAGGTGTGATGGTTAGAAATAATCCATGGTAAACTTGATCAGTGAGTTAAAATGGTGGGCAATTTCAGAGTACCTCCTCTTAAGAAAAGAGCATGGTTGAAATTAAGATCAAGGCCATAGTTCATTTAGGAGATCAAAGGGATCTACATTGAAAAGCTGCTGATCAGAGAAGGTTCCCGATGACTTTCAGAATATCATTTTGCCAGGGCACTGATTCATATCATTTGATCTTTATAAGCCCTAAAAAATTCATTGAAGAAAATCAGATTCTCTGAATTTCAGTGGTGGAATTTGTTATTGCAAATTGAGAGACATGGTCACATTTTCTAGTCATATGCCTAAAAATAAACAAATAAAAGTGGAACAGGGAAATATGATGAATAATTGTTGAGTAAGGGATGTCAGTCTGTGTTTATTTGAATTCAGGGCAGAAGCCTATCCCATATCATCAATGTATATTCTAAGATCAGTGATGTGTGGCTGAGAAAGAATATCACTCCTATTTACACAAATGTCAGGAAAAAAATACAAAAGTTGATAAAGTAAAAAAAAAATTATGTGAATTTTGATTATTTGGCTAACAGTCACAGATTATAGGCATGATAAATGAGAGGATCTTAGAAAAAAACATATTCACTTTTGTGTTACCTATATGTTTTTGCTTCTTTTAATAAATGTAGGCACATGAGATATCTGTTCCAATTTTAGTAAGCTACTTGTATCCACTGAGCGAAGATTTCCCTGCCTTTATTTCTTGCTGGGCAAAGTAAACCAATGAGAATGAGCATAAAATCAGATACGATGGCTGCATTTTCAAAGTACCCAGATCTATAACTTGAAAAATAAGAAATTACAATATATATTTATATCTCTGTGTGTATATGTATATTCACACATACTATACATGATATTAAATATATACATTTATCTTTCAAAGGTGGGAGAAAACAACTCTTAAGTATTCAATTTGAATCATAAAGGACAGTAATACAAAGCTCCATTCAATTTCTAAAAGAAAGTTTTAAAATATATACTTTTTAACTAGCTATAAGGAAGAAGAAAACTAGTAGGGAAAGAGTTAGATGTGCTGTTTTAATATTTTTCAAATTCTGAAGAGGTAAATATCAACCCATTTACTTGTATCCATTTATTCACCTATCAAATATTTATTAAGCACCTATCTTATGCTGTGTACTAGTCTGGACACTGGTGATTCAATAATTATAATAAAAATGCAGACTGGTACAGCACAATGGAAAACAGTATGGAATTTCCTCAAAAAACTAAAGATGGAACTGCCTTTTGATCCAGCAATTCCACTGCTGGGATTATACACTAAGAATCCTGAAACACCAATTCAAAAGAACCTATGTATCCCAATGTTCATAGCAGCGTTATTTACAATAGCCAAGTGCTGGAAACAACCTAAGTACCCATCAGTAAATATGTGGATAAAAAAAATCTGTGGTACATTTACACAATGCAAAACTACGCAGCAGAAAGAAATAAGGTACTCCTCCCCTTTGCAACAGCATGGGTGGAACTGGAGAGCATTATGCAAAATGAAATAAGCCAGGTGGTGAAAGACAATTACCACATGATCTCACCTATAAGTGGAACCCAATCAACAAAACTAACAAGAGAGCAAAATAGTACCAGAGACATGGAAATAAAGAACAAACTGACAGTGACCAGAGGGAATGGGGAAGGGGGATTACAGGAAAAAGAAGAGAAAGGGTCAAGTCAAGGAACATTAATAGAGGACTGATGGGCACAGACAATGGGGGGGATTGACTGTGTGAGGGGGGAGGGGGTGGAGGAAGCAATGGGGAAAAAGGTGGGACAACTGTAACTGAACAATAAAAAATAATAATAATAAAAAATAAAATGGTTAATTTACAAAACATACAAAACCTTGCTCTCATGTAGCTTAAATTTTGTGAGGAGAAATAAGCAGTAAATGCATTAATATATGTGAGATAATGGTGAAGAAAAATAAGGTAAGGAAAAGGTATCCTGTTTCAGAATGCCATCAGAAGGTATGGAAATTGGTAATGATATTTTTGATAGGGTATACAAGGAAATCATTTCTTAAGAAGTAACATCTGAGCTGCTACCTGAATGAAGTGAAAAGCAAACCCTGAAGATATCTGAGAGAAAGCATTAGAGGAAAAGAATTCACAATGTACAATGCTTCTGAAGATCACACTTTGTATATAAAAGGGATTTCAAGGCAGCTAGTGGCTTGGATCAAGAAAATAATAGAAAACGTTGTAAAAGGTCAGGTTATAGAGGTAGCTGGTGACCAGGATATGTATTAGAACATTATAGACAAAAATATAAAACTTACATTTTTTAAGTCAAATGGTAATTCATTGAGCCTTTTGTGTAAAATAGTAATATGATATATGTTTCATAAAAATCACTTTGGGTGCTGTGTTGAGAATGGTATTTAGAGGGAGTGACACTTTTATTTTGTTCTTGTTTTCAAGTTTGTTTCGACTATAAGAGATTCCTAGATGTTAGAGCCCAGCTGTTCAGCCAGTGTAGATTCCCATGGTGAGAGACTCAGTTGAAAGAAAACACAAGGAGCAGACACAGGAGCCACAGTTCAAGCTGCAAGCACACTTTATTACTGATTACAGGGATTTTTATACAAGCTTAGACAACAGTGGCATCATGCCACAGTTGCGCAGAACAGTTTTGCTTAGGCCATGCTTACATAAGGAGCTTACATAATTGGGGACTACAGTACATGTGTACAATGACTCATAGGCATATGACGATGACTCATAGTTCTGGGCTGACTGCCCTGGTCTGACTTTCAGAGGCCCCCACACTCCACCCCTTACAGGGTTGTAGCACAGGACTTAGCCCAAAATACATGACCTTGCACACAGAGGCCACAACAACAGTATAAAGAACAACAGAGACACACAATACTACCAGCAAGGATAGTGAGCACAGCAAGGGTCCATCACCAAGAGAACCCCAAAGACGCCCACCAGTGGGCAAGAGGGATCTCCATTAGGGTGTCAGCAGCTTGGACCTCACTATCCATCTCTTGTAATGCTTGTTTCACATCCTCCACATGGTTTGATATGAACACACAACATTCTGTGAGAAGGATAGCACAAGTACCTTCTTCTGCAGCAATCAATAAATCTAGGGCCACACAGTATGTTGCTAATTGGCTTTAGCTATAGGATATGCAAATCCCAGTCCAGCGGCAGTATCTATAGCAGTAAAAACATAGCTAGGTCCTTGGTCCCTGGGTAGGGGATGTATGTAATCTACCTGCCACTCTTGTAGGTACCGGAGGCCCCCTGCTCACACATCTCTGCTTAGTACCCAGGCACCGTCAATGGGGATACAGGAAAGCACACTGTGGGCATTGGTGCACAGCCTCCTGGGCCTGTCTGTGCAAGGGTGAGCTCCAAGCCCCAACATTTAGCTACTTTCCTCATGGTTCTAGCCCCTACATGCCCCAACTTTCTGTGCAACCAAGGAGCAATCGCTGCCTGTCCTGGCATTATGCTTGTTTCAGGGACCTGGGCTAAAGCGTCAGTGGCATCATTGCCTGGAGCCAGTAAGGGATGGTATCCTGGGACATGGCAGAGGGTCACACCTGTTATGCCTCCTCATTTCCAGAGGTCTTCCCACATGGTTTTACCCGGCAATGGGCGGCGTCTGATTAACCAGTTTTGGGTTGCCCAGTGAGGGAGCCACAAAGTCGAAACTCGGTACATTGCCCAACTATCAGTACAAATATGCAAAGGTCAAGCTTCATGTGTAAACACAAGCCATACTGCTCTCAGTTCTGCCCCTTGGCTGGACTGTTCTGTCCCTGTTTCATACTAAAAGGTATCTTTATGGGGTTGTAAGGCTACAGAAGCCCACATTGGGGGTTGCCCATGATAGGAGCCACCTATAAACCAAGCTTCAGCCAGCATAGGAACCTGTCCTTCTTGGTAGCAGCTTGGTGTATGCTCCTCTACCTTGACTTCTGGCTCTAGAGGGGATTCAGCCCTGAATTGTACAGGACCTAACACAGCATGTAATTTCTCAGACAATGGGCTTGCAGAGAACCATGCCCTCTGTTCCAAATACACACGCCACAGGGCCAGTGTAGGTGTCTATGCCACCTCACTTTGGGGAGGATCTTTACCCAGGGCCATATCCACTCCTCCACAGGGTAAGTCAGCTGTATAGTCACAGGGTTGGGTCCCGTAATAGCCTCAGTTGCCACTAAGGCCACATAAATGGCAGCCAGTTGCTTCTCTATGAGGGAGTATGACTTTCAGGTGAATGCAAATTGTTCTTGACTTTCTTCCACAATGGTGATGGAAAAAAAAAGGCATTCGCCAAATCCACTGCATAGTGGAAACACCCTAGAACATGGGCCAAATGGTCCATAATCTCCGTTACATTGGACCCTGTAGCACGTAAAGGCAATGTAACTTTATTTAGTTCACAAGAGTCTACAGTCAACCTCCAGGAGCTATCTAGCTTCTGCACATGCCAACTCCCACTGGGGCCGTGGCCCCTGCCGGCCTCTGTGGGTCCCTGTGAGCTGCCATGACTCCTGAGGGCCACGGTAGGAGCACACTCCCCAGCCTACACTCCCAAGATGGCTACCGGGCTCTGCTCCCCCTGACACTCTCTCTGATGAGGTCCTGGCAGTGGGTGTGGGGCACAAGCTTTGTGTTCCAGCGCCAGTGTGGCCTATAGGCCAAGAGCAGCTGGTCACAAGTCCTGCATGTGCTGTCTCTTGGGGCAGGGTGCCGGGCCCCTTCCGGGAATGAGCTATGGCACCCAAGTTGGCCTGACTTTGACCCGGCTCCTCTCTGCTTGGATAGGCACTTCACCATGTACCCAGCCTGGCTGTCCACCGATGGGGCCTGGGAGGCCACACGGGGAATTATACTGGCTATATTTTGCAAGCTTTGGTGAAATAATGGAATAATGCTGAAGTATATGTGGTCATCGTGGCATGCTGCTTTGCTTTGTGGGGTTCCAGCTATCGGTTGCTCCAATTTAATCTGTTGCTGCACAGTAGGCCTTACCTAGCAGGGTCCCAGCACAGGACTTCCATCCCGCGCTGAACGGATCGAGTCTTCTGATCCCATTAGCATATGCTCTGCTGCCACCAAGCATTGTTCCAGGGCTTCTTGGCATTGCATCTGCTGCACCTGTTGTGCCTCTTCCTGGATGGCTTGGCTGGTGTGCTGCAATACAGCCAGGAACAACCAGGACACACACCTGCTGCTTTCCAATGGGCCACAGGCACGTTGACCTCCGTCGCTTCCAGGATCTTCCTGACGTCCTCCAGCAAAGGGTGTACAGCATCCCAGTCCTGTGGAGGCACCCACGCAGATTTAGACTGCCACTGGGTACGACAAGGAACCTGGGGCCACATGTTGTCCACCCGGGGACTCTCACGGGCGCTGGTGTCACTACTCACCTCATCCTGCCGACTACGCCAAATGTCAGAGCCCAGTTGTTCAGCTAGGGTAGGTTTCGGGGGTGAGAGGCCCAATTGAAAGAAAGTACGAGGAACCGACATAGCCACACTTCAAGCTGCAAGTGCACTTTATTACTGGTTACATGGGGTTTTTATACAAGCTTAGACAATAGTGGAATCATGCAAAAACTTATGCCATGCTTGCATAAGGAGCTTACATAACTGGAGACTACAGCACCTGTGTACAGTGACCCATAGGCATATGATGATGACTCAGTTCCTCGCTGCCTGCCCTGGACTGACTTTCAGAGGCTCCCACACTTGATATTCCAAAATAATTTAGAATCAGGTCTTTTGTTTCTGCAAAAACGAAAGTTGGAATTTAGGTAAGAATTTTATTAAACTTATAGATTACTCTCAGCTGAATTGACATCTTAATAATAGTAAACCTTCTAGTTCATGAATAAATAACGTCTTTGTATTTATTTAGGCCTTACAGAATATTATCAACAATATTTTCAGTACTTTTCAATGTAAAATTCTTTCACTTTCTTAGGTGACTTTATTTTTAAGTATTTCATTATTTTTACATTATATAGAATATATTTGCTTTCTTAATTTTTGCTTTCTGATTGTTCATTGGTATTGTGTAGAAATACAACTAATTTATGTATTTCTTTCTGTATCCTGCAGTTTTGCTGAACTCATTTACTATATCTAATACTAGTTGTATGAATGGGTAATATTTAGAGTTTTCTATATATAAGATCATGTCATCTGTAAAAAGATAGTTTTAATTCTTCCTTTCCAATCTGAATCTTCTTTTTCATGTGCTTACCTTATTACTTTGGCTGGAACTTCCAGTGAAATGTTGAACACAAGTGACAACACTGGACATTTTTGTCTATTTTCTGACTCTGGGGGGGAAATATTTCAGTCTTTCTACATTGACTATGATATTAGCATGAGTTTTTCATAGGCACCCCATATGAGAGTAAGAAGGTAACCTGCTAGTCCCACATGTTAAGTGTTTTAATCATGAAAGTGTGTAGGATCTTGTCAAATGTCTTTTTTTTATGTCTATTGAGATTATTATTTTTTATTTGTTCAATTATATGGTGTATTGCATTAACTGAGTTTGGTTTGAAAAACACCTTTGCATTTCTGGATCAAATTCCTGTTGGTCATGGTAAGCATTTTTTTTCCTAAATATGTTTCTTAATTTGATTTGCTAGTATTTTCTTGAGGATTTTGGGATTCAAAAGGATACTGGTCTTTAGTTTCTTACTTCTGTGATGTCTTTGTCCACTTTTGGTAGCTTTGGTCTCATGGAATGAATTAGGGAATATCCCCTTATATTTTGTGAAAAACTTTGCAAAGGATTGGTATTTATTTTTTCTTCAAATGTTTGGTAGGATTAACTAGTGAAGTCATATGGAACTGACCTTTCTTCATTACACTTCTTTTTTATTACTGATTCATTCACTTTATTTTTTATAGGTTTATTTAAATTTACTATTTTTTCTTGAATTACTTTTGATAGTTTCTGTGTTTTTAGAATTTGTTGATTTAATCTATTTACTCTGTTTGCATGCAATAGTTCCTAATATGAGTTTATAATCTTTTTTATTTCTCTAAAATCAGCAGTAATGTCCAACTTTCCAACCTAATTTTATTAATTTTGATAGGGTATATTTTATATTTATTGGTCAGTTTAGCTAAATGTTAATTTATTTGATCTTCTCAAATAATCAACTTTAAAAAATCCTTTATTGATTACTATTCTCTATTTCATTGATGTCTCTTCTAATCTTTATTTCCTTCCTCTTGTTTTCTTTGTGTATAGGTTTTTTGAAATTAAGGTTGATGTTTATGTTTTAGATTCAAATAATGTTTCTTTTATAATAAAGTCATTTGCAGCTATATATGTGCCTGTTAACATTACTTTTGCTGAATCTCATCAGTTTTGCTATATTGAGTTTTTATTTTTTTGTCTCAAGATAGTTTCTAACATTATGTGAGCATTGTTTTTTTTTAACCTATTCTTTATTTAGGAATGTATGGTTTAATTTCCAAATATTTTTAAATCTTCTGAATTTTTCAGCATTTATTTTATTTTATGACAGTCAAAGAACACACTTTATATGATTTCATTCATCTTAAATGTATTGAGACATTAATATCAGCTTGTATAAATTTATCTATGTAGTTATTGGGGTTCTTTTTTTCTTCATGTGATTTTGAGTTACTGTCTAGGGTTCTTTTATTTCACCTTGAAGAGCTTTCTCTAACATTTTTTTCCTTTGAATTTTATTTTGTATTGGTTTCTGGTATATTGCTTAGTGGTTAGACAATCATATACCTTACATAGCATTCCCCTCAATATTTCCAGTACCTCAACTGCCACCGTGCACACTTATCTCAATATTATTGGTTATATTCCCTATGTTTTACTTACATCCCCATTTGTATTATGCAACCACCAATTTGTAGTTCTTAACCCCTTCACCTCTTTCACCCAGTCCCTAAGCCTTACAATAGAATATTACTCGGTCATAAAAAAAAGAATGTAATCTTATCATTTGCAACAGCATGGATGGACCTAGAGGATATTATGCTTAGTGAAATGAGTCAATCAGTAAAACACAAATACCATATGATTTCATTTATATGTGGAATCTAAAGAACAAAATAAATTAACAAAAAACATTGAAACAGACACTAGTATTTCTTAGAAAGCCCATCTGCTGGCATTGAATTCCCTGAGATTTTGTTTATCTGAGAGTGTCATAATTACTCTACTCTTGAACTATAATTTTGCCAGATATAAAATTCTTTGTTGACAGTATCTTTTTCAGCATTCTTCATACGTCATTGCATTTTCTTCTGAATTTTATGGTTTCTAGTGAGATATCAGCTTTTATTTTTATTGAGGATTTTTTTTATATGACAGGTCATTTCTCTGTTGTTAGTTTCAAGAGTCTCTCTTTGTCTTTGGATTTTTACAGTTTTAATATAATATGCCTCATTGTGGATCCCTTTGTTCATCCTAGTTGGAGATTTTTGAGCTTGTTGTATATGTATGTTAAGATTTTAACCAAATCAGGACATTTTCCATCATTATTTCTTAAAATATGCTTTCTGAGTCTTTTCCACTCTTCTCTAGAACTCTCATTATGGTGTTATACTTCGTTATACCCCATATGTCTCTGATTTTCTTCATTCTTCTTTCTTACTACTTCCCAGTTTGGGTCTTCTAAAACAACATATTTTCCAGTTTTCCCATTCTTCATTTTACATGCTCTAATCTCTGTCAAGACCATCTACTTAATTTTTCATTTTAATTACTCTACTTTTCAACTCTGGAATTTCCATTTGGTTCTTTTTTAGAATTTCTATCTCTTTATTGATTTTCTGTTTTTGATGAGGTAACTTTTACATGATTTCCTTTTGTTATTTAAACATCTTTATAATAACTTATAATGGAAAAGATATAAGGTCTTTTCCTAGTACATTTAATACTTGGGGATTCTCAGGCACAGTTTGTTAGGATGGTTGCCCCCACCTACCATGTATGGGTGTACTCTTGTTTTTTTGCTTGACTCATTTTCTTGCTGTTATGAAAAACAGGAAATTTTTAATACTGTAATGTGAAAATTCTGTAAATCATATTCTCCTCCTTTCCCTTGGTTTGTTGGAATATGTGTGGTTTGTTTGTTTAGTGACTCTTCTGGAATAATTTGTGAAATTTGCATTTATTTTTGTAGTCAGTCACTGATTCTTGTTCTGTTAGCTTAATGATCAACTAGTTATTGGGAAGAATTTCCTAAAAACCTGGAACTGAAATGTCTCCCAATCTTTGCATATTGACTCTGAGTTAGCATTGGGACATGCCTTCAACATTCAATGAGGAAATTTATAAGTATGCCTTAGTTTTCACTTCCTGCTTGTACATAAACTTAAAGTCAGTTAGAGGTCAGATCTTATGGTCTTCTCAGTTGTTTCCAAAGCATACACATAATCTTGGGCATGGGCATGCTCATCCAAATTTCAATGAATATTTAATACATTTAAAATCCTTATTCTCCAAAGTATCTTATTGCTCAGATTTTCCTCTTATGCTTTTTTGGTAGTCTATTGTTTTCTTCAACTGTCATGTATTCCATCTTTCAAGAAAAATTTACTATGCAGAAGCTTTAACACTGGACAAATTCTGCATCTGGTGAGATGAATGAGAGGCTTTGATCTGGTCTTCTATGGAGCCACCAGACATAACCAATGACAAATCTTTGCAAATGAGTTCTGTTTGCTCTCTAAAGTGCTGGCACTAATACTAAAAATGGGCACTATTATTTTCAATGCTAACATTCATCTGGAGAGTAAGGAATGGAATCAGGGTAAGTTAAAATGCCACATAGATTGTTGTTCCTATCAGGATTCAGACAGTTTTTATTTATTAATCATTCTTATTGTTATTGCAAAGTTTTGGTTAGTTTCCAGAGTTCCAAAAAGTTGATTCTGACTGTATTTTCCAGTTTTATCCTTGTTTTTATTAAGATATGGACTTTTGGTGCTCCTTATCCTATTATTTTTGCTGATGTTACCTCTGCGAGTATTAGTTAAATATCATGAAATCCTTTTTCTTCAGAAAACTTAAATTTTGCTGCAATATGTTTTCTTGTATTTTTAAAAATAAGGTACACAAATGGTAAACATCATGGTCATTGAATTTATAAGAAATATTTACTTGGATTTCACTCTTAGTACTTATTTCTTAATTATCATCCTGAGAGTGCCCAATATATACATTCATCAGTAACACAGGAGTATATTTTTAAAAACTAGCCAATGAAAATCAGAATGTGAAATACTGAATTTCACATGGGTGAAAATTGAAATATTATCACTTTAAAATAACTGGAATTTTGATAGGTAAATATATGTAATGATTGTTTACATTTATTTTTATGGTTGTTGATGAGGTTAAAATATTTTATTTATTTGACAGGGAAAATGGTATTCTAACACTTAAAAATACTGAAAATATTTCATATGTATGTAGAAAGTAATTTAGATTATAAGTTAACCCTGTGTTTACCTAGAATGTGAAGCTTCATAAAGAATAACTCTTAAAATTGTCTCCTACACTGTGTTGCCCTCAACTTTCCTCATCTTTTCTCCTTGGAAATAGATGGAACAGTAAAAACATTTTATTTATCATAAGAAATATTTAAAGTTATTAATAGAAATACATATCTTGTTAATTATAGAGACGTGAGAAACAAATCTCTAAAAATTATCAATGTGCTTTGGAATGAAAAATACAGAATAAAGATTTTCCTTCTTATATTAATGCTTTTTAATAAAAGCAATCAATTTCTCACAATTATTTATAATTTTCTATACAATAGCTCTAGAATTTTGGGTAGCCTGTCCCTTACAGAGATAATAAAGTGTCCTGAAATACAATTATTGACTGTAAAGGAATATCAGTAAATGTCAGGTTTTCTTTTTGCTCTTACTTTGGGTTTTTTGCATGCCTTCTAAGAAGTTGTTTAGAAGTTTAGAGGATTAGGAAGAAAAAGTAAACAACAAGTCACAAAGCTTATCTTCAAAATGATTTTGTAGAAAGGTTGATTCACAAATAGGTTACCCCAAAAATGCTCAACCTAAGCTTCAATTTATCTAGGATTTCCAATTATTATGCTCATCACGTTTTACATCCTGATCAGTCACTAAGCAACATTATTCTAGCCTACATTATTTCTGTTTAAACACATGTTATTCATGCATTTTTGCATAGAAACACATCATTAATTTGGTAATTTCCCTCTAAATGCTCAAATTAAAGTAGATTTAGGAAATAGCAATGATTTACTTATTTATCCTATTCACCTCTAACTTCTGTTTGTAAATTATCAAACCAGACATGCAAATTTTTACTTCTAACCTGCAAACCATAGATAGATAACAGAGGGCATTAAACAATGTTTAAGAGGGATCTGCTTAGCAAAGCAAGCAACAAAATGTTTACACCTATTACTTCACAGTTCTGTTCAAAAAGTAATCTAAACCGTAGTTTAGAGTATAAAGTAAATCAAAGTAATGAAAGCTGATTGTTTAGTATAAGTATTATCACTCTTAACCCTTTATTTTCTTTTCTTATCACCTACCTTTTACTCTAATATAGGGGAATAAATATGAAGGTATGATACTTTCCCTGAACTTCCTTTTTGTACCTAGTTCCAATCTGTGTCCACAAACCAGGTAATATTTCCAGAGTAAACCACTTTGACTTGACCCAATCCTAAATAAAAATTGTAAATCAGGAAAAGTTTGTGTTCAGTGATTTTTCAATTTGCTTTCTATCCCTAATTGCCTTCTCATTCAATTCTTTTTCTTAATAAATATTTTATTTTTGTTCTATTACAGTTCTCTCAATTTCCCCCCTTTGCCGTCCTCCACCCAGCCTTCCTTCTGCTCCAATAGTCAATCCCTACCTTGTTGTCCATGTCCATAGGTCATTTATACATGATCCTTGACTAACCCCTTCCCTTCCTTTCCACCCTTATACCCCTCTCCCCTCTGGTCACTGTAAGTGTTCCTTATTTCTGTGTCTCTGGTTCTATTTTGCCCTTTGGTGGTTTTGTCCATTAGGTTCTTCTTACAGATGACATCATATGGTATTTGTCTTTTGCCACCTGGCTTATTTCACTTAGCATAATATTCTCTAGTTCCACCCATGGTGTTGCAAAAGGTAGGAGTCCCTTTTTCCTTTCTGCTGTGTGGTGTTCCATTGTGTAAATATGCTGTAGTTTTTGATCCACTGATTTACTGTTGGGCACTTAGTCTGTTTCCAGCACTTGGTTATTGTAAATTACACTGCTATGAACATTTTGGGGTGTGTAGGTTCTTTTGAATTGGTGTTTTGGGATTCTTAGGGTATAATCCTAACAGTGGAATTGCTGGGACCAAAGGCAGTTCCATCTTTAGTTTTTTTAGGAAATTCCATACTGTTTTCTGCAGGGGCTGCACCAACCTGCATTCCCACCAACAAGTGCATTAGTGTTCCCTTTTCTCCACATCTTTGCCAGCACGTGTTGTTTGTTGATTTGTTAATGATGACCATGATGACTGGTATGGGGTGATATCATATTGTGGTTTTAATTTGCATCTCTCTGATGGCCAGTGATATTGAGCATCCTCTTTTTGTTCTCATGTCACTGGATTGCTATCTTAAGAGTGAACCAATGAAACTTTTTCTACTGGTTTCTGTCTGTTTTGGATAAAGCTGCATAATTCAACCACATTTTCCACTGAAAATTAATTTTCTACATCTCATTGGAGTAACGTCCTCAACTACAGATTAGATAAAAAATTTGTCAGTTTCCGTGTTAAGATGTATTGGGTGATATCTACTGAGACACATTTGCAGTTTAACAAAATAGCTTTCATCATGAGTTATTATTTGAGTTTCACAGACCTCTTATAAAATTCACAATGTTCATAAACTTAGGTGGGAGTAAATTACATCTCATTTTCCTCTGCAAAGTAACAAAATTTCTGAATTTCCTTCTATTATAAAGGTAACAATAACAAATTATTAGGAGTAACTGTGATTGTCTCAGTGACAGAAATATGGATATTCTAATTCATTGTAGCTGTTGCAAACAAATGCAATTGATGGTCATCACTTCTTCAAAATTTTGATAGTTGATGCACTGCTATGTATTTTAAATTATTTAATTGTTAATTATATATTTAACTATATCACAATTGTAAATATTTTGGTAATTATTTCTATAGTTTTGTTCTATCACAATTCTATGTATTTTATTTTGTATACTTTAAAATATGCTTAGAAGGTATCTGTGGGATTCACAAGATTGCTCCAGAAAAAGTGGTCCTCTAAGTGGTCCATTGCTCCAGAAAAGATGAATAATCTTTGGTTAAATCCAAGTAGTATACCTCTTTGTTGCCACTTAAAATGTCAGAGTATAAAAGGAAGGGAAAATGCATGGTAGATACTCAATTTTCTTCATCTACATGAAATAGGCATTAGATTTACCTAGGATCCTTTAAAAGAAGATTAATGTGAGAGTCTTACCTTATAGATTTTGATTGACTTAGTTTGAGAAGGAGCTTAAATACAAGGTTTTTAAATAACTTCCAGGCAATACTAAAATACATAGAAAATATAGCCAATAATATTGTAGTACCTTTCTACAGAGATAGATGGTTACTAGACTTATCATGGTGATAATTTTGTAATGCAAATAAGTGTCAAATCATTATGTTGTATATCTGAAAATATAGTATGTTAACCATAATTCAATAAAATAAATAAATGCATAAGTAAATGCAGTAAACTTGATAAAATGTAACCAAAATGGTTTTGTTTTATTAGTAGTATAACTGTGGTATTAGATATATGTACAGTGATGGGCAAAAGTTGGTTTTCAGTTGTGAGTATGCAAAGTATAGAATTTATTATTGCATTATTATTTATTAATTATTGAATAATTTATTTGTATTATAACTGCAAACCTATTTTTACCTATCCCTGTATATATTAGGGAGTGTGATTGCAGGTCTTAATAAGAGCAGTTTAAAATCATTTTAGTTATAACAACTAGGAAGTACAGTACATTATTTTTCATTTACTTTCAAATGCTCTTAGACTTCCAAAAACTTTGCATGTGGGGAAATAAAATTTTAAGGTAAAGCTTACCTAGATATCTTTAGAGTTAACTTTATTAATTTTTCTAAGTAATTTCCCATTAATTTGTATTAACAGTAAAATATCTCTTTAAAAGATAAAATAACTATGTTATTATGGCACCAAGTCAAATCTTATTTTAATGGAAGTACAGTGTGTTCTTGACATATCAATTATAAGCTGTTTAATTTGACAGGTCCCTATGTGGAGAAAGTACCCAAAAGGGGTTTAGATAGATCAATGGATCAATGGACATATATTTAAATAGATAGTGAGATAAATATTTGTTTCATAATCTGATAGGTTTTTTACAACTGATGTTTCAATAAAGCAATAACCAAGTCACTGTAAGAACATCTTTTAAAAATATCATAATTAGATATTTTAATTACAGCTCTAGTGAAAGTCACGTCTAGTCATCTTCATAAACCTTATAAAGAACAAGCAGCATGTTAAAAAATAAAACTCTTTTTCATTGAAAGTTTGCCTAGAATGGGAGAAGAACTTCTTTTTTCAAGGCTATTATAAGATACAGGACACTTTACCTTCTGAAGATATACATCTAAAATATACAAGATACATGTTTCAGTGATATAAAAAGACGTATTATACCTTAAATTCTCCTATTTGAAGACACTGGACCTTCAGTAAATTAGAATCCAGATGTACTTTTTATCTATCAGAAGAATATTCTTAGGCTAAATTTAAAATATGAAGAGTAAAAATGTTAGAGTAGAGACACTGACAAAAAGGATAAATGAATATTGAATAAGCATGATGTGTGGTATTGACATGCCCCCCTATAATTTAATTTTTAAATCCATTAAGGTTTATAGAAAAATGTTTGTCAAGTAACTTGAACTCTTTGGCAATTTACATTATATAAACATAAGGAGGATTCTGATTTAGAAAGGATACTATAAATTGATACTCAAGATATGACACTCTACCAAATCAGTGTTCAGTTCAGGTGTAAAAATTAATTGATAAATAAGTATTTTAATATAAATATTTTTATTATTTAAAATTTCTATTTAAGTAACAGAAATCCCGTCTCAATTTATAACAAATAATTTACATAATGAAAAACACTTTTTGAACCTTCATATAAGAACATTTTTATTTAAGTACCACAATGTTCTTATTCATAGACTCTTGCTGCAAGTAAGGAGAAAAATGGATTTATATGGGGTAGGAAGGGCATAAGCTTATTTTTTCAGATGAAAATATTTTGTAAAAATATTTTCTTTGGTGTTTTTCCTATACCTTTGTTCACTGTGGCTATTAGTCTCAAAAGTCCACACTTTTCCTTTGCATTAGTCCTTAGGTTTTGTTCTTGTGTTAAAATGGCATTTATGCTATCTGGCACTCTGATACTATTTTCTAGTGTAAACTGCACCATTAAAAAACCTAAACGCCTAGACAGTCGTAATTTATATGTCCACCTACATTCATCCCACCTTGGCCGGAGCCAACTGAACTGAGACAGGAGTATTGACCCAAGAATTGACAAATTCACTTTATGATCTTGCTAACCTGTGAAAAATCACGTAGCCTATTTTGTAAACTTGAACGAAGAAACATAGAAAAAAGCTGTCAGTTAATGATTTTTTTTAATGAAACAGAGTTCCATGAGGTGAAATTCAAAGGTGTAAAGGAATAGGAACTATGAGTTATTAGAGAATGCTAATTTGTAATGTGAAATAAAAGGCAGATATACAGCATATATTTGGAAATTATTAATACGGGCACATCACAGTTAAACACCACAATATGTGATGAAGATTTTCTAAAGCTGCATTAATTTGAAACCATATCCTTGTGCAAGTCTAGAAACTACTCAAGAAACCAGATACTGAAAAGAATCATTACTTTGAATTTGTATAACATACCTCTTTACTCATAATCATTCTCATAATAATGCTCTATGTGTACTCACTTAATTGAATCTATATTCTTTGTAGTGAAAAGAATGAAAGACAAAAGCACCCTTTTTTACATTTGTTGCATTTCGGATGCAACACAGTACAGCAGTCCCCTCTTTTTTGTTGTTATGTTTTCTGTGGTTTCAGTAATCCATAGTCAACCATGACTCAAAAATATTAAATAGAAAATTTCAGAAATAAACAATTCATAAATTTTGAATTGCATGTCAAAATGAATAGTAAGACAAAATCTTGTGCTCTCTTGATCTGACCCATACATCTTAGGACATGAAACATCCCTTTGTCTAGAGTGTTCTTGCTGAATATGCTACCTGCTGATTAGTTACTTAGTAGTTGTCTCGAATATCAGATTGACTGTTGCAGTATCACTGTGCATCTGTTTAAAACCTTATTTTACTTCAGACCACGTTTATCTAACTTTCTACAGTATATTGTTATAGTTCTATTTTATTATTAGTTATTTTTGTTAATCTATTATTGTGCCTATTTTATAAATTAAACTCTACCATAGGGATGTATGCATAGGAAAAAACACTATACAGCGGTACTTTGGTATTCATTGGTTTCAGAACTCATCAAACCTGTTGGTCATCACATTTTTACAATAAAAAAAAATTCAGCACTCATGGATTGCTTGCCACTCAGTGGACTTGCTAGAACTTGTATGAGAAATGATGCCATCCTGCAAGAGAAAATGCTTCATCAATCATCGCTTGGTCACCATTTGCTGGAACAAATTAATAACAATTAATGTAGTACTACTGTATATATAATTTAGTACTATCCAATTTCAAACATACACTAGGGGTTCTTTGAACATGTTCCCTGTGGATAAGGAGGAACTACTGCATGGGAAAAGACAATAACCAACACACACACAGACACACATGCACAGAACAAAAATATAACTTTCCATCTGTTCATTCCAGATTCTTAGGGCTGGTGGGAGAGCCACAATATTGCTACACTATAGTGTCATTTAGCCTCTAAAGTATCTATCTAAAACCGATATATCCTGCAGGTGACACAATCCATACCAGGCAGAATATTGTCAAATCTGAACTGCAGTACCACTTTTATCTTTTATATTCTAGATTAACAAAATAGATTGAGAACAAATCTAAAAATTAAAATTTAGAAAATTTAATTCCACATTTTTATAACAAATTTTATAAAATTAGGTATTGAAGTGAAATACCCTAATAAAGAGAACCACCAGAAATCCACAGCAAACCATACTCTTAATACTATAAAACCATAGAAACCTTCATTTAAGTAACAAAAGCATAGTAACTTAAAATCCAGGTTGTGGGAACTTCTGTAGAGAAAACTAAAGCTAGGTTTTACTCCATAGAAAGTGTCAATCATAATATGTCATGATATCTAAATATTTTGATATAAATCTGTCATTTATACATTAAAAAACATCGAAATTCTGTTCTGTTCTCCATCTCTATATACATAAATGAGGTCCTTGGTAAATGTATATTTTCAAGCAAGTTAATTTTATGCAAAATTAATGATTTTTTAAAATTATCTCCTTAGTTAATACATGCTAATATTTCATTATAACATTAAAATAAAAAGTGAAAGTGATATAAATATTAAATTTGAGGTGTTAATTTAAAAAAGCCTGTTGGAGAGGGCAAGATGGCAGAGGAGTGAATGGAATTCACACTGACCTCCTCCCAGGACCAATCTGGAATTACAAGTAAATTGTGAAGAAATCACCGGGTATAAACGACTAAACAATAGTGAGAGAGAAGATTTATAACCTCTCACAGAAAGAAAAATCAGTTTCAGCACAACCTGACAGGAAAAGAGTGTGGTGGAGACTCGAAAAGGCTAGCTTGGTACCCTCAGGTGGCACTGCCAGAGGGACATTTAGTGGACAGTTGGATCACCCTGAGAAGAGTGGGGTCTAAACCATAAGTGGGAATCCCCAGCCTATAGCACCAGAGCCCAAAAAGTACACAGATAACAGCCACCTGCAAAAGCGGCAGGTGGCTCTCTGTCAGAGATGGGTGGTTGAAGACTGAAAGACACATTTAAAGGGCCAACATATAAATTTTCATTTGCTGCCACTTACTCTGTGCTCTGGCAAAGGCAGGGGAGGAGCGGGCTAGAGACAACATTCTGGGGAGAGAACTGAGAGAGTAGCCACTAGGATCCCAGTACTGAGTCATCCCCCTTGTGGCAACAGCCATCCTTCTCAGGCAGACCACTCCCACGAGCAGCAGGAGCCTGAGAGGAAACAATAGACACACCCTCAGGAGGGACTCTACCCTGCGCTGTGGTGCTTAAGCCTGATTGCTGAATGCAGAGTGGCAGCCACAAACAGTATACCCCTGCAAATAGGGGCAGAGTAGACTAGAGTCACTTCAGGAGAGACTAGGGATGGAGACCTTGGGGGGAGAACTGAGAGAGCAGCCTCCAAAATCTTGGTGCTGAATGACTCCCCATAAGGCAGCAGCCATTGAGCTCACACAAACCACTCCCTTTCAAACAGCAGGACCCTGACGGGAAACATTAGTGTCCACCCTAGGAGGCATTCTGCCTACCCCAAGGTGCTTAAGCCTGACTGCTGAGTGAGAATGACTAGATTAAAAACTGAAGGAGAGAGCCACAGACACTAGATCCCAGGAAGTCTCGAACAGACTGCCTTAGGTTAGATGGAGTCAACATCTGATATCACCAGAGGCAGATCCAGAAAGAAAAAAACAGTAGTAAATATTAGAGGGTAACAAGATGAAATACACTGTGGTCCTCTCCATGATTTGTGATATTTTCTTTTCTATATAGCTTTTTAACATCCATTTCTTATCTATCAACTTTGTGTTTGTTAAGCCACTAGATTTTATACTATAGGTTATTTCTCTCCTTGCTTATAATAGTCTTAATCCCTTTACAGCCTTATTAATACTGGTTCATTTGCTGTTGATAGTGGGATTTCAGGGGGCAGTTATTTTTGTGGACATGGGCTTCTTTCTTGGCCTTTGTGGTTTTGCTTTGCCAGCCAAATAATGGGAAGAAAAAGAAGCAATCAAAGGGAAAGGAGGAATCCTCAGAAAGACTACTAAGTGAAATAGAGTCAAGTAAACAATCAGATATTGAGTTCAAAACAGTGGTTATAAGGAAGCTCAATGAACTCAGTGAGCTCAGTGAGATTTACCAAGAACTACAGGGAAACAATGAGAAACTTACTACAAACTATATTAGCATGAAAAAGGAAATAAGAACTATCAACAAGAACCAAGAGGAAATGAAGAATACAGTTTCTCAATTGAAGAACGCAGTAGAAGGAATCAAAATCAGCCTAGATGAAGCAGAGGATTGAATCAGTAAGCTGGAAGGCATGGTAGAAAAAAACTCCCAGAAAGAGCAAGAAAATGAAAAAAGGCTCAAAAAGAACAAGAAATACAGGACAACATGAAATGTTATAATATCTGTATAGTAGGAATACCAGGAGGAGAAGAAAAGGAGTTAGGGATAGAATACTTGTTTGAAAAAGTAATGATGGAAAACTTCCCTAATCTGAGAAAAGAAAAAGTCAGACAAATCAAGGAAGCACAGAGGGTCCCATCAAGAGGAACCCAAAGGAGCCCACTCCTAGACACATCATAATTAAAATGGCAGATATCGAAGAGAGAGAGAGAATGTTAATGGTAGTAAGGAGGAAACAGGAAGTAAAAAATCAAGGGAGCCCTGATAAGGCTAGTAACTGACTTCTCCACAGAAACACTACAAGGCAGAAGAGAATGGCAAGAAATATTCCATGTAATGAAAAACAAAGGCCCACAAAAAAAGACTACTCTACCCAGCAAGGCTCTCAATTAAAATGGAAGGTGAAATAAGGAGTTTCCCAGACAAAAGAAGGTTAAAAGGAAACACCTTTACCAAACCAGCATTGCAAGATATGCTAAAGGGACTGCTTCAACAAGAGGAAGAAAAAGAATAAAAGAGAGGAACACAGATACAAAAGAAAAAAATGAAGAAGAACCTATTGATAATAACTTTAAATGTAAATGGTTTAAATGCTCCAATTAGAAGACATAGAGTAGCTGAATAGAGAAGAAAAAGTGACCTGCGCATATGCTACCTACAAGAGACCCACCTCAGAACAAAAGACCTACACAGACCAAAAGTAAAGGGCTGGAAAAAATATTCCAAGCAAATGGACAGGAAAAAAAAAAAAGCCGGGGTAGCAATACTTATAACAGACAAAACAGGCTTCAAAAGAAAGACCATATAAACAGACACAGGACACTTCATAATACTTAAAGGGAGAATCCATGAAAAAGACTTAAACATTGTAAACCTATGTTCACCTAACATAGGAGCGCCCAAATATATCAGGAAAATTCTGGAGGGCTCCAAGAAAGATATAGACAACAACACACTTATAGTAGGGGATTTTAACACCCCACTGTCAACAATGGATAGATCTTCCAAACAAAATACCCACAAGGATATTGTGGAACTGAATGACACATTAGATCAAATGGACATAACTGATATATGTAGAACCTTTCATCCCAAAGAAGCAAACGACACATTCTTTTCAAATGCACATGAAACATTTTCAAAGATAGACCACCTGATAGGAAACAAAACAAGCCTCAACAAAATCAAGAAAATTGAAATCATATGAAGCACTTTCTTAAACCACAAAGGATCGAAACTGGAAACCAACCTTAAGGAGATACTCAAAAACATTCAAACTCATGGAGACTGTATGCCATGCTATTAAACAATGAATGGGTTAATAATGAGATCAAAGAAGAAATAAAAAGTTTCTGGAAACAAATGAAAATGAAAATACAATAGTCCAAAACCTATAGGTCACAAAGGAGGCAGTCCTGAAAGTTCACAGCAATGCAGACTTACCTAAAAAGATAAAAACATTTCAAATAACCTACCCCTATATAACAACCAGAGAAACAACAATAAAAAAAGCACAGAGTGAGAAGAAGGAAGGAAATAATCAACATCAGAGCAGAATTGAATGACACAGAGAATAAGAGAACAATTCAAAGGATCAATAAATCTGGGAGCTCGTTCTTTGAAAAAATAGACAAAGGCGACAAGCCTTTAAGCAGGTTGATCAAGAGAAAAAAAGGGGAGAGGACACAAATAAATAAAATCAGAAATTAAAGAGGAGACATTACAACTGATACCACAGAAATACAAAAGATTGTAAGAGATTACTATGAACAACTATATGCCAAGAAATTTGAAAACCTGGGAGAAATGGATAAACTTTTTGAAAAATGTAATCTTCCAAAACTGAATGAAGAAGAAGCTGAAAGCCCAAACAGACCCATTACAGCTGGTGAAACTGAATCAGTAATCAAAAACTTCCAGCACACAAAAGCCTTGGGCCAGATGGTTACACAAGAGAATTTTACAAAACATTTAAGGAAAAGCAAACCCTTGTCCTCCTCAGAGTATTCCAAAAAGTCCATGAAGAGGAAAGACTCCTAAATTCTCTTTATGAGGCCAGCATCATCCAAATCCCAAAACCAGACAAAGACACAACAAAGAAAGAAAACTACAGGCCAATATTCCTGATGAACATAGATACCAAAATCCTCAACAAAATGTGGGCAAACTGAACCCAGCAATACATAAAAAAGGTCATACACCATGATGAAGTGGGATTTCTCCCAGGGATGCAAGGATGGTATAATATTTACAAATCAATAAGCATAATACATCACATAAACAAAAGGAAAGACAAAAATCATATGATTATGTCAATAGATGCAGAAAAATCACTTGATAAGGTTTAGCACCCATTTATGATAAAAACACACAGCAAAGTAGGAATAAAGGGGACATACCTTAATATAATAAACACTATATATGGAAAACGTACAACCAACATCATACTGAATGGGTGAAAGATAAAAGCTTTCCCACCATGATCAGGAACAAGACAAGGATGTCTGCTTTCTCCCATTTATTCAATATAATATTAGAAGTCCTAGCCACAGCCATCAGACAAGAAAAAGAAATGACATACAAATTGGAAAGGTGGAAGTTGTCATTGTTTGTAGATGACAAGATAGTGTACATAGGAAACCCTATAGACTCCACCAAAAAACTACTCCACTTAATAAGTGAATTAAGCCAAACAGCAGGATATGAAGTCAGTGTTCAGAAATCAAAGGCATTTTTGTACACCAACAATGAAATATCAGAATCATAAGTCAGGGAAAAGTCACATTAATTATAGCAACAAGAAAAATAAAGTACCTAGGCATAAACTTAACCAAGGAGATTAAAGACCTGTAGTCAGAAAACTTCACACACTGAAGAAAGAAATTAAGGAACACAAATAAATGGAAGCATATACTAAGTTCATGAATAGGATGAATTAACATCATCAAAGTGTCCATACTACTCATAGCAATTCATAGGTTCAAGCAATCCCTATTAAAATACCAACAGCATATTTAACAGATACAGAACAAACGTTTCAAAGAGTCATATGTAACCATAAATGACCTTGAATAGCCTCAGCAATTTTGAGAAAGAAGAACAAAGTAGGAGGGATCACAATACCTGACATCAAAATATATTACAAGGCCACTGTACCAAAACAGTCTGGTACTGGCATAAGAGCAGACACATAGATCAATGGAACAGAATAGAGAGCCCAGAATTAAACCCATGTCTCTGTGGTCAATTACTATTTGAGAAAGGGGGCAGAAGCATAAAATGGAGTAAAAATAGCCTCTTCAATAAATGGTGTTAAGATGTCTGTACAGCTACATGAAAAAAATAAAATAAAATTGAACTACCAACTTTCACCACACACAAAAATAAACTCAAGATGGATAAAAGACTTAAATATAAGCAACAACACCATAAAAGTCCTAGAGAAGTACATATGCAGGAAAATCTCAGATATTCCACTCAGCAATATTTTCATGGGTATGTCCACTAGAGCAAGGGACATAAAAGAAAGAATAAACAAATGGGACTTCATCAAAATAAAAAAGCTTTTTCATGGCTAAAGGAAACATCAGCAGAATGAAAAGGGTACAAACCATATGGGAAAATATTTTTGCAAATGAAGGTATCTTGGACAAGGGTTTGAGCTCTACAATATATAAAGAAATCACATGACTTGATATCAGGAAGACATACAATCCAATTAAAAAATGGGTAAAGGACCTGAACTGACACTTCTCCAAGAAAGACATACAGAGGGCCCAGAGACATGTGAAAGGTTGCTGAACTTCACTAGGCATTAGAGAGATACAGATTAAAACCACAATGAGATACTATTTCATACCAGTCAGAATGACCATCATAACCAAATCAATGAACAACAAGTGCTGGCCAGGATGTGGAGAAAAGGGATCCCTAGTACACTCTTGGTGGGAATGCAGACTGGTGCAGCCACTGTGGAAAACAGTTTGGAATTTCCTCAAAAAACTAAAAATGGAACTGCTTTTTGATCCAGCAATTCCACTGCTAGGGTTATACCCTAAGAATCCTGAAACATCAATTCAAAGAACATATGCACCCTAATGTTCATAGCACAATTTACAGTAGCCTCGAATTGGAAGCAACCTATGTGCCCAGCAGTAAATCAGTGGATAAAAAAAACTATAGTACATTTATACAATGGAATACTATGCAGCAGAAAGAAAGAAAGAGGTACTACCTTTCATGATAGCATGGATGGAACTGGCAAGCATTATGCTAAGTGAAATAAGCCAGGCAATGAAAGACAGACACCCTATTATCTCACCTGTAAGTGGAACCTAATTAACAGAGCAAACAAGGAAGTGAAATATAACCAGCAACACTGAAATGAAAGCACACACTGACAGTAACCAAAGGGGATGTGGGAGGGGGATAATGGGCAAAAGGAAGGGGAGGAGTCATCGAGGAACTTGCATAAAGTAACCATAGACAAAGCCAAACTGGGGAAGGACTGAGGGTGGGAGGGTGGTGGGTGGGGCTGGGGAAAGTGGTGGCAGGAAAATGTTGACAAAACAAAACAAAAAAGACAGTGGGAGCTTAAGAATCATATAGGAAATTGATAAGCCGAAGAACTGATATGTTGACATGAACTAAGAGTTGGAGGGATGATTGTATGGGTTTCAGAGCTGAGAGGATAAAGGGGGAAACAAATGGGACAACCGTAATAGCATAATCTATAAAATATACCAAAAAATAAAAATAAATAAATAAAATTAAAAAGGCCTATAACATGAGACCTTACCATTTGCAACATGGAGAGACCTAGAGGGTATTATGCTTAGTGAAATGAGTCAGTCAGAGAAAGACAAATTGCATATGATTTCACTTACATGTGGAACCTAAAGAACAAAATAAATGAAAGAAAATCAAAACTGACTCATAGACACAGAAAGAAAACTGACGGTTCTAAACTGAGTGAGTCAATTTGGGGGGATGGTGAAACAGTTGAAGGAATAAAGAAGTACAAATTGGTAGCGACAGAATAGTCATGGGGTGTAAAGTATAACATAAGAAATATAGTCAATAATTTTGTAATAACTATATATGGTGAGATTTGTACTAGATTTACTCAGATGATGACTTAGTAAGTTATACAATGTCCAATGACTAGGTTATACACCTGAAAGTACTATAATATTGTATATCAACTGTAATTTAAAATTTAAAAAAATAAAAAAAATAAAACCTATTAAAATGTGAATTTTTATTGGTATGTTTAAAGCATAAATAATACTATTTTTAATACATTGGTTCAAATTTTAAAAAATATGTGTTAGGTAAAAGATGCATTTCTATAAAAACTTAAGCTCTTATTCATCAAATGTAAACATAATTTAAAAAATCTCACCATATTTCCTCTGAAAAATAATTTTTGAAGGAATAAAACAAGCAATATATTTTCGGTAGCTGATTCATAATACAATAATCACAAGAAAGAGATATGGGAGGTCAAAGAAAAAGAATGGTTCATTCAAAATATACTAAATTAAATGGAATGGAATAAAGTTGTCTCAAGGTGATCATTTACTCACAATCCTTAGTCCTGATTTATAGTAATAAACAGATCCTATTTTCATCTGAATATGTTGACTCATTAAACTACCTTACACAAAGTTTTTTTTTACTTCAATGTTAAACAAAAATCAGTTTTCTATGATCATAGCTAATTATAGGTAATTAACTTTATAATTTAGTAATTCTCTAGATACTTCTGTTGATTCCTAACTTTGGAAATTTTGGGTGTTTCCTATCCTTCCAATAATAATTAGAGTTAAATTAAATGATTATTTTTTTTCATCATGCAAAGACTTGCTTAGAGAGGGGAAAAGAGGGAGAGAGAAGGAGAGAAATATTGGTGTGAGAGAGAAATTTTGATCTTTTGCCTCATATACACACTTGACTGGGGACAAACATGCCACCCAGGTACATGCCCTTACTGGGAATCGAACTAGCAACATTTTTGTCTGTGGGACAACACTCCAACCAGTTGAATCATACCAACCAGGGCTCAAAGTAAATGATTTAATTGTAATTATGCAAGAAAGTTAAAAATACACAATGAATTGTCTTAATCTTCACAATATATCTCTTTCTTCCTACAATGTGCTATTTTAAGACTCTAATCTTGTAGTAATTTGTTAATGTTAAAACAATAATAGAGAATTAATACCACAAATCCCTGAGTTGAGGCCTAAAGAGACCTTACTGCTTCTTCATTCATTCTCTTCAATTTTAGGGGTACTATAAAAAAAAATCCTGCTACCCTTCTAGAGGGAAGACTTGGGGAGATTGGTACTGAGTGACAGCTATCACAGAATGTCATATAGGTGATTAAGATAGCTTGGATGTTATAGACAGGGTCAAGGTCCCAACTCAGTTTACCCACCTGAGTCATGCCAGCCAACAACATGAACCAGCAGCAGTATTATCCAACTGAGACCAATCAAATGACAGAATCCAGACAACGAATACATCATTGATGTTTTAAGCCATAATATTTTAAGATGTTTTTTAAAGAAGCATAGATACAGTAAGAAACTGGAGAAGGACTATTAGTCCAAAAAGAGGTAACAGAATTTGTGAAGTCTCTTAGGCTGGCATGAACATGATAGTATATAGTTAAGCACTTGAGGAACAGTCAATGTTACTGGAGTTTATAGGGAGAAGGAAAGATTGATGTAAGATAAGCCATGTGAACTAGGTAGAGAACATATTATGCAAAGCCATACAGATCATCTTTGCAGTTTTTTATAATTTAATAGATTTGGCATTAGCTATGACTATATCGTAAAAAGCATACCATTAAGGTAAATGAAATAAATTGCAAAATGTATATAGCAGATTCCAGTTTCTGAGAATATAGTTAGCAACATAACGGAAAACACTCTATCGGCTGGTAAGAACACCTAAAAATGCTAGGTGAAGTGTAGAACAATCCTTTAAAAATGCACAAATGAATTACATGCACTGAATAACAATGTTTCAGTCAGTGGTGGACTGTTTATACAACAGCATTCCCATGAGATTATAAGAGCTGAAAAATTCCAATTGCTAAATTATGTGGTAACCATCACATGTATGTCATGATACAGGTGTAAACACACCTACTGTGCTCCCAACTATATAAAAGTATAGCATATACATTATGTATAGTATATAATATTTCATAATAATAATGACTATCAATATTTCTGTTTTATGTATTTACTATATTTTTATTATTATTATTTTAGAATGTATTCTTTCTACTTGTAAAAATACACTGTAAAATAGTATTCCATGTTATGCCAGAAGCAGCCTCATACTCATATATCTTATGATTCTACCTCTAGATTGCATAATTTTTCTTGTGCTTGATTTAATCTTTTAAAGATTTTTTACAGAAGTTTTACATGTTCCCCTAAGTGTACACTGCTAAAATCGACTGCTAATGTTACCAGTAAGAGGCCATGTTGAGTGATTAGCCTGAAAACAAAATTAAAAGTGGTTAAGTACTATGATGGTGGAAAAATCAGTGATGGTTTTAGCTCACCAGTCAGGCATATTCCATTCCACCATAACTAACATCTTGAAGAACAAGAATAAAGTGAAGAACCTGTTTCATTGAAGGCGACAAAACTAAGAAAAATTTCAGAAGGACCTATATCAGGCATGGAGAAACTTCTAATGACATAGACTGAAAAGAAGACACAGAAGGCTATGCCTCTCAGCACCGTGATAATCATGGCCAAGGAAAAAGTTTGTTTTCAATGTTGAAAGAAAAGGTTGGGCCCTATTTGAATGATGGATTTGCTGCTAATTTTGGGAGGTTTCAATAATTGTTATTCATTACATAATGCAAATATGAGTGGTGAGTCTGTGGTGCTTCATGTATAGGCAGCTGAAGAATTTTTGGAAACTCTAGATAAGCTTATTGTGAAGGAAAATTACTTGCCAAAGCAAATATTCAATAATGACTAAACCTCGCAATTCTGGAAATACATGCCTGAAAGGACTTTCATTCATAAGGAGGTCAGGACAATGCCAGGTTTCAAGGCTTTTAAGGACAGAATGAGAGTCTTACTTGGGGGCAATGTTGCAGGGTACAAATTGAAACTTTTATGACCTAGCACTGTGAGTACCTAAAAACCTTCAAGTACATCACTGCTAATGTACTACAGGAGCAATACAAAGTCATGACGACCCAGTTCCTCTTCCAAGGTGCCCTCCTGAATTGCTATGCCAGCCAAATAGAAAATACAGTTTGGGGTGCAACATACCTTTCAAGATTTTGCTAGTCGTTGATGATGCCCCCAGATATCCTCCTTTAATTGGTGACCTTTATCTTAATATCAAAGTGGTATTTCTCCATCCAAACACCACACTTTTGATCCAACCAATGAATTAAGGAGTTTTGGATACTTTTAAGACCTAGTACTTAGGTAGACCTTTGTCCAGGCTATTGTAGCAACTAAGACACTGATGCAATTCTGGAAAGGTTACAGCATCTGTGACTACATCAAGAACTTTGCTTGTGCTTGGGATGATGTAACCAAAGAATGTATAAATCTTATATGGAAGTAGACACTCAAAATGTTTGTCCATGACTTCAAAGGATTTGTTAATGATTAGGAGGTTGCAAAGATTAACAACCTGTGGTTAAGACAGCGAACAGCTATCCTCTGGGTAAGAATGAAGATGGCATTGAGGAACCCTTAGAGATATTTCCTGAGGAATTAATTAATGAGTTCTTGGAACTGGAACAGGAACACATAGCTGAAGAAAAGGCAAGAGAAAAGGAAACTGAAGAAGAAAAGAAAAAATTACAGTGCAGGTTTTAACAGAAGTTTTGCAAACCAGAGCAAGTTCCTTAAAATGTTTGAAAGCATGGATCCCTACACATAAGGTTTCACTAACAGAGAAGAATGTTCATAGTATATTATATGCTTATAGGCAAACCTATGATTTAAAAAAATAACCAACAACCAAGAAATAATCATGAGCATATTTCTTTAAAAAAGTGGCACCTCTTCAGGAAACATTTTAGGCAGGTCTTACAAGAAAGTATTCCAGAAGAAAGAATTGTTATCATAAGAGATGGTAGCTCCATGTGTGTTATTGCCCCTGAAGAACTTCCAGTGAAATAAAAAGTGGAAGTTGAAGATAATGATATCGGTGATACTCACCCTGTGTAGACTGAAGCTAAAATTTGTGTTCATATCTTAGTTTTTAACAAAATAGCTATACAGTAAATAATTATGTATTTTACATAGAACAATGTTTTAGAATAAGGATAAAAAGAAGAGGTGTTATACAGCTGTGTGTCTGTTTTAAGCTAAATGTCATTGAGAAAAAGTAAAAAAAAATAAAAATGTAAATGTTTATAAAGTAAAAATATTACACTAAGCTAAGGAAAATTTATTACTGAAGAAAGAAAAATAGTTTTTTATCAATTATGTATAGCCTAAATGTACAGTGTTTATAAAGCCTACAGTAGAGTGCACTGATGTCCTAAGACTTTATTCACCACTCACTCAGTGACTCAACCAAAACAACTTCTAGTCCTGCAAACTCCATTGATGGTAAACCCCCTATAAAAGTGTACAATTTCTTACCTTTTATATTTTTATTGTACCTTTTCTATGCTTAGATAGGTTTAGATACACGGAAACTCAACAATGTGCTATACATGTATGCAGTATTCAGTAAATTAACATTCTATACAGATTGGTAGCCTGAAAGCAATAGACTATACCATAGAGCTTAGGTGTGTGGTAGGATAGACCATCAAGGTTTGTGTAAGTACACTGCAGGATGTTAACACATAGATGAAATTGCCTAATAACACAATTCTCAATGTACCCCTGTTATTAAACAACAGATAACTGTATTGAGAATCAAACTGAAATACTTAGAAACAATTTTAATGAGAAAACAGTCATACATGTTTGTAAATGAACACTGAAACCAGATTTTTTTCTAGGATTTCTTCCATTCCTTGTCAAACGCAACTTTTTTAAAATAGAACATACATATGTGGAAATGAAAACACAAATCTTATGACTTTTACTAGATCAAAAAGCCCTGGTGTGCTAAGAAAAAGAACCAAAAAGAAACTGGTGTGCTAAAATGCTACAATTTTATAGATGAAGAAAAAAAGTATGTGTGTTTGTGTGAAAGACAGAGAGACAGAGACAGAAACAGACTTGTTAAAGGAAGATGAATACTTGCTTACATTGGCCTTGGTCCCTAGTAGAAATATTAATTCTTTATATAAAGGTGGTTTGTTTGGTTTTTTTAGAAAACTCAGGACTTTAGGTTTTATTTGTTTGTTGGTTGGTTGTTTTCTTCATCCTCAGTCCAGGACATGTTTATTGCTTTTTGTAGAAAGGGGAAGGGAGGGTGGGGGAGGGGAAAGAGAGAGGAAGGAAGGAATGAAGGAAGGAAGGAAGGAAGGAAGGAAGGAAGGAAGGAAGGAAGGAAAGAAGGAAGGAAGGAAGGAAGGAAGGAAGGAAGGAAGGAAGGAAGGAAGGAAGGAAGGAAGGAAGGATGGATGGAAGGAAGGAAGGAAGACATCTGTTGCTTCTCGCATATGTCTCTACTGGGGATCAAACCTGAAACCTTTTGGTATATGGGATGACATTCAACCAACCAAACCACATGGCCAGGGCAGGACTTTAGTTTTTAAATATACTTTATTGGGATGGCCTTGGTTAATAAAATTATATAGTGTTCAGGTATACAGTTCTATAATATATCACCTGTACTTTATATGATGTGTTTACCAACCCAAGTTAAATCTTTTCTCACCATTTATCCCCACTTTGTCTTCTATCTCCCTGCAACACCCTTTACCTCTTATAATCACCATGCTGTTGCCTGTGTCTATAAGGTTGGGCTTGTGTGTGTGTGTGTCACATTCTCTCTCTCTCTCTCTCTGTCTCTCCCCTCTCTCTAAAATCAATAAATCTATCTACCTTGATTTTGGACTTTCCAGCCTCCAGAATTGTGAAAAATAAGTCCCTGTAGCTTAAGACATCTAGTAAAAGTATTTTGTTATAGAAGTCTAAGTTGACTAATGCACAACCATTTTAAATTTTATAGTAATTATGTTTTATTCAGAAACTTGTAAATAATATCCCTTCACCTTTTTTCACCCAGGTCCCCAACCCTCCTCCTCTCTGACAGTTGTTTTTATTTTTGTTGAGGTAACATTGGTTTATATTATATGTTTAAGATGTATAACACTTTAAATCTCATTGAGTATATTTTTGACAATTTATTCAGACTATATTGTTTTTCAACAATTTTCCTATCACTTGTTTTTAATCTGTTTTGTAAGCCCTCCATTGTCTTTTTAAATTAAATATTTTTTAATTTATTTTTCTCTCAGCCGAATAACACTTTGGTTACACTTTTTTAATTTATGCTGTTACAGTTCCTGCTTTTTTCTCCTTTTCCCTACCCCCTGCCAGTCCATATTGTTGTCCAGTGCATGTGGGATGTTCATAAATGATCTTCAGTTAATTCCTTCACTGTCTCTCATTTTGTACCCACACCTCCTGCCTGGTTTCTGGCAGCTGTTAGTTTGTTTAATGTATCAAAGCTTCTATTAGTATTTTGTTCTTTAGCTTATTGTTTTCATTAGATTCCACATATAAGTGAGATCATGTAGTATTTTTCTTTCTCTGATTGTCTTAATTCATTTAGCTTAATTTTCTCCAGGTCCATCCATGCTGTTGCAAAATGTAAGAGTTTTTTCATCTTTCATACTTTCAAGGATCATTTCTATAGTTCATTACTAGAGAAGTTTCTCTGAATGTGTAGAGCACCCAAAACCATGAGGAAGAGGTGGAACACTCTCTCCTGAGCATGAAGCCAGCTCTTGGTGTTGCTTCAAATATATTTTAAGATTTGTGTTTTTATTCAGCTTTCACAATATCGGTAACCTTTTTCATGTTTTTAAACATATTAAACATCCACATTTTATATTTTGTTCCCTATAGCTTTATAATCTAAAGTAACTATTACCCTCCTTCTTATATAAAATGTAAGTTGAATCAAGGTAAGGGTCTTGGCTATTAAATTGCCCATTTTATCACTAGTGTCTAAAATAATACTTGGCACATGGTAGGAAAATAGTAAGCAATAAGTGAATAAAAGAATGAAAAGGAGGGCAATGTAAACAAAAGCTTAGATAGACAAGGGTTGGTTTGTTGGGGATAGTGAATTTATCAGTAAAACTAGAAAAATGCAGTAGAAGAAAATATTAAATAACTAGGTATAATGGTATTGGGCCGTTATCACTGGGAGTTTTGATCAACCAACAATGGTTTAGAGATTGGTATATCCTTCAATTTTTCTGATTAAAAAAATTCCCCAATGAAGACTAACTGCTGAGACACTTGTTTTCTAATTGTTTTTATTTTCTGCAACTATGACTTAGTCCCCAACATTGCTAACCTTACATTTTAGGGTGCATTTTTAAAAAAGAAAATGTTTACAAATATAGATCCCAATGGTTTACCACAAAAATTGTGATTCAGTAGGCTTAGAAAGAATTCTAGGAATCTGAAATTTTGGTTAGTTTTTCAGAGGATTTTACACAAATTATATGTGAACTTCACCTTGAGAATACAACTCCAGATGTTGTTTCTTTTGCTTGTTTTAAACTGTAGTAGAAGGCTTATCTGTATTCAATGGAACTTAAATAGTTCCACTGTAAACAAAGGATTAAGGATAAAACCCTTTGTAACCTATACTAGTTTGATAATATTATTTACAAGTTTCTGAATAAAACATAATTACTATAAAATTTAAAATGGTTGTGGATTAGTCAACTTAGACTTCTATAACAAAATACTTTTACTAGATGTCTTAAGCTACAGGGACTTATTTTTCACAATTCTGGAGGCTGGAAAGTCCAAAATCAAGGTAGATAGATTTATTGATTTTAGAGAGAGGGGAGAGAGAGAGAGAGAGAGAGAGAGAATGTGAGAGAGAAACGTCAATCGGTTACCTCCCATACACACCCTCACCATACAACCAACTGAGCAACCTGACCAGGGCTGATTCAGTTTTCTTAGTGATCACTCTCTTGTGGGCTTGCAGACTTCTCTCTCAGTGTCCTAGCATGGCAGAGAGAGAAAGAAAAAAAGAGAAAAGGGAACAACTTCTTTGGTGTCTCTTCTTACAAAAATACTGAATCCCATTGTGAGGGCTCCACCCTTATGACCTCATCTAAACCTAATTACCACCCAAAGTCCTCATGTCCAAATACCATCAAACTAGGGCAGGGGTGTCCAACCTGTGGCCCATGGGCCACATGCAGCCCAGGATGGCTATGAATGCAGCCTAATGCCAAATCATAAATGTACTAAAAATATTTCTTAGTTTTATTACTGTTTTATATGTTTTATTACTTAGATATGTACATTTTCTATATTAGTGATCACAAACTTGGGACCTGCTGGATGATTTTAAAAGATTGTTGAAAAAGTTGCTGCGTAATTAGGGTTATTATGTGAGGACTTTTTTCTTATCTGTGGTGGTGGATATCACGAAAATTATGCACAAACTTTTTTTTTTTTTGCCCATTACTTTTCATTAGTGTTTGTGTATTTAATATGTGGCCCAAGACAACTCTTTTTCTTCTGGTGTGGCCCAGAGACACCAAAAGGTTGGACACCCTTTCACTAGGGCATAGGATCTCAACATATGGATTTTGGGAGGACACAGTTAAGTTCATGGCAGGTTCCAACACTTAGATAAGCATTTCAACTCCTAAATATGTTTTAATTTCCTCATTTGTAAAATGGAGATAGTAAGGTCATCCCCTAAGATAAAACACATGATATTTTGGAATAGAAATTAAGTAATCAAAAACAAGATTGGAAGGAAAGTGCTAACTAATTGATAGTAGTTTTGAAGAATTTTTGTTCTTATATCAAAAAGGTGAGAGGAAAATCTGAATCTGGTTACTAGTTAATGTGAATAATCATATTAATAATTTTGGAAACAATAGTTTCCTTCTATATGCCATTTATTTTGCCCTAAAGTAAAAGACAATATTATTTTAATAGTTACAGTTTTAAAGAAGAAATGCTATTTGCAGATACAGGTTGGAGGAGAGGTGGTATATGGTCATTCATTCATTCATTCATTAGTTTGTAAACTTCAGTATTTTTAGAATTAACACTGTCCACATAAATCTTCTTTTTAAGAATGATCCTATAAATGGCACATGAGCAAGTAAAACAATATTTATTTGCCCATATAGATGGAATTTTTTGCTTGAACTAATCTTAGGGCAGCTAAAACAAAATTAAACATATTTTTTACAGATACCATATAGGAAATTTACTTTTTTTAGCTTTATTTAGGTATAATTGGCATATAACATTATATAAGTTGTACTAGGTGATGATTTGAAATCTGTATTTATTGCAGAATAATTACCATAATAATGTTAGTTAACACAACTATCACCTTACATGATTATAATTTTTGTGCTGATAACATTTAAGATCTACTCTCTTAGCAACTTTCAAGTATATAACAAAATATTAACTATAGTCACTATTCTGTATATTAGATCCCCAGAACTTATTCACCTTATAACTGGAAGTTTGTATCCTTTAGACAACATCTCCCTGCTTCCTTCACTCCCAGGCCCTAGAAACCACTATTTTACTCTGTTTCTATGAGTTGTTTTTTTTTAATTTAAGATTCAACACATAATGCAGCATTTGTATTTTTATGTCTGATTTATCTCATATAGCATAATGCTCCCAAGGCCATCCATATTGGTAGAAGTTCCTTCTTTCTTATGCCCAAAAAATATTCCATTGTATTCTTTATTCCTTCATCTGTTGATAGACACATTCTTTCCATGCCTTGACTATTGTAAATTATGCTGCAATAAATGTGGGGGTGCAGATATATTTTTGAGATCCTAATTCCATTTTTTTCACATATAAGTGTATACCCAGAAGTGAGAGTGCTATATTGTATAATGGCTCTAATTTTACTTTTTTGTCTTATTTTAAAAAATATATATATATATTCATTTATTTTTAGAGAGAGGGGAAGGGATGGAGAAAGAGCGCAAGACAAACATCAGCGGGTGAGAGAAACATCGATTAGTTGCCTCTCCCATGTACTCTAACCGGGGGACTGGATCTGCTGCCCAGGAATGTGCCCTGACTGGGAATCGAATCAGCAACCATTTGCTCTGCAGGACAATGCTCAACCAACTGAGCCACTCCAGAAAGGGCTGATGGTTGCATTTTTAATCTTCTGAGGAAATTCCATACAGTTTTTCATAGTGGTTATACCAGAAAATGGACATTTAAAAAAAATTCTAGAGTGTGGCAGTGGACATTATTCACATATTGAAAAGTCCTTGACATCGTCTCCCTATATGTCTATTACCACAAGATAAAATTCAAGGTAAAATTAAATTTGAGACTTCTGTTTGATATTTTGTACTGTACAGATACTTACTTTTAATGTATTTTTAAAAGATCAGTCTTATGGATTTAGACAACCACCCACATGGTCATAGACAGCTTATATTTACTTATTCTTGAGGACAGGGTGGTAATTTAGAACTAGTATTTACATATGTCAATGGCTAAATTTAGTGCTGGAGTGCTTCACTGACTGAAGTAAAATGGAGTATCTATGTTTTTCTCCAGTAATTTCAAAGAGCCCATTATACTTTCAACTTTCTAAGCCCTTTACCCTGGTAGCAAAATCACTTTTGGTCACAATGTAGATGTTTGTTTAATCCAAAAAGGTTATTTTTTCTGATGTATCTTTTCAGGCAAGGAAAACAAAAGTAAAAAAATAATTGTACTACTTCAAAATAAAAGGTTTTGGAACTGCAAAGGAAACCATCAACAAAATGAAAAGACAACTCACTAAATGGGAAAACATATTTTCCAATGATACATTTGATAACAAGTTAATATCCAAAATGTATAAAGAACTTATACATCTCAACACCCTCCTCCCAAAAAACCCTAACAATTTAATTAAAAATGGGCAAAGGATATGAATAGACACTTCTCTAAGGAGAATATACATATGGGCAATAGGCATATAAAAAGATGCTTAACACCACTAAACATCAGAGAAATACAAATTAAAATCATGATGAGATATCATGTCACACTTATCAGAATGGCTATCATCAATAAATCGAAAAACAACAAGCGTTGGCGAGAATGTAGAAAAATGGAACCTTCATGTACTATTCATGGGAATGCAGACTGGTATAGCCACTGTAGAAAGCAATTTGGAGTTACCTCAAAAAATTAAAAATGGAACTGCCATATGACCCAGAGATTCCACTTCTGGGAATTAATCTGAAGGAACCCAAAACACTAATTCTAAAAAATATATGTATCCCTATGTGTCATTGCAACTTGATTTGCAGCTGCCAAGATTTGAAATCAGCCCAATGGTCCATCAGTACATGAGTGAATAAAACAACTATGGCATATTTACACAAGGGAACAGTACTTGGCCATGAAAAAGAAGGAAATATTACCTTTTGTGACAGCATGGATAGACCTGGGGAGTATTATGCTAAGTGAAAGAAGCCAGTCAGAGAAAGACAGGTCTCATATGATCTCACTCATATGTGGATTCTAATAAACAAAATAAACTAACAAAATAGAAGCAGACGCATAGATCCATAGAACACACTGACAGCTTTCAGAAGGCCAGGGTGTTGGAGTCTGGGTGAAAAAGGTGAAGGGATTAAGAAAAACACAACAAAGAAAAAACTCATAGACACAGACAACAGTACTGTGATTATGAAAAGGAAAGGAGAGTGGGGAGGTAGAAGAGGGTAAAGGGGAGATAAATGATCATACAAGGAGACTTGACTTTAATTGGTAAATACACAATACAATATACAGGTGATGTACTATAGAACTGTACACCTTAAACCTATATAATTTTATTTACCAATGTCACCCCAATAAATTCAATTGTAAAATGAAAGAAAAACAAGTACAAATAAAACTCAAGATAACTATTAAAAAAGCAAAGAAACAGTCATTTAGTTTTATCATAAAGAGAGAAGAATCTTTACAGGAAACAAAAGTCTTGTCAAAATATAAATACTTATGTTAGTGTTTTTTGATTCTCCTGATCATCTCATTATACTGGGCATTGGGAATGACATCTCAACCACAGTTCAGCACCACTGTAGAATATAGTGATGTTTATCTATCTGGCACTTTCTTGTAGTTAGTTAATCATGCATGGGTGACTAAATGTGTACCTGTGATCATAGCAGTATTATTAAAAATGATTGGGTATTTTTCATCCACTTAAATGAGAGCTTAGTCAGATGTTAATATAATTGACAGATTCCCTTCCTATTTTTTTAACCTTTGACTTTCACATTTTCTCATAAATATAATATATTTCTCACTAGTTAATATAACTAACATTTGAGAGTTCACTGTGTGCCAAATGTGGTTCTGAGTGTTTTTTGGATTATCTCCCTTAATCTTCACAACAGCCGAATGAGTAAGCACTATTACTTACATTTTTGTTGTTTTTTAAAGCATATTTTATTGATTATGCTATTACAGTTGCCCCATTTTTTCTCCCCTTTATCCCTCTCCTCCCTGCATGCTCCTCTCCCACCTGCACCCCTCCCTTAGTTCATGCCCATGGGTTGTACATATAAGTTCTTTGGCTCCTGCATTTCATGTACTATACTTAACCTCCCCCCATCTATTTTGTACCTTCCAATTATGCTTCTTATTCCCTGTACCTTTTCCCCAATTCTCTCCCCTCCCCCTCCCCACTGATAACCCTCCATGTG
>PVJD01011529.1:0-45628 GCA_004026545.1 Mormoops blainvillei
ATCTGAATATTTTCTCATTGAAGGGGAGCAAAACATGACACCCCAATGTGTACCACTTTGACATGTGGATTACTTAGAGCAGAAGGGCCATGAAGACCCAATCGACTCAGGGAAAACTTTTACCTCTCCCTTCACTATAACTAGAAGAATTGAGAAAAGAGGCCTGGCTCAGAAAAAGGGCTACTACCAGGGATAACTTTTTATATAAAAGACCAATCTGTATGGCAGGACATACGTATAATTTCAAACACCTGCTCTTCTATCTTCCTGTGAATTAACCTCCTCCTCTCTCTACCGCATTCCTTAGCTCAGTATGGCATATGAGCCTCAATTGCTTGACTTGCCCTCTGGTCTCACAGCTTTGGGGCTCTTTACACATGAGATTAAATTTGCTTTTCTCCTGTTAACCCATCTTACATCAATTAGATTATTAGACCAGCCAAGGAACCTAGAAGGGTAGAAGGAAAATTTTTCTGCCCCTACATTATACAATACTATAATGCTACCAAATGTGGATCATACCTGCCAGACAGCTGCCCTCTCACAGCAAGATTGTAACAGAACTTCTACACGTGCTTATTACCAATAGTCTGAACATTTTTTAAAACAAACTACACAAACATTATATAGTCACTACACATGATTTTATAAAGTGTAAACAATACAGCAATATGAATAGTAATGATAACCTTCCACAGAATTCCACTTCCCAAAGGTAACAAAATTCAGGTAGTATGTGTCCTTCAGACCATTTCCTGTTCATTCACTCATTCACTCATTCATTCATTCATTCATTCATTCACGAATATCCAGTATTCATTGGTTACATATGCTGTCTCAAGCTAAGTGCAAAGGATACAATTATGAATGAGACCAATGCAGTTCTTTACCTCATGGGCTTTGCATAAGTTTAAACTTTCATACACAATTAGTTGACTTATTAAAAAAGAAATGAATCTCCACCTTGGCTTTCTTTTCCTGCTGTGGATTCACTGAGTAGGAGCAAAAAAAGCCTTCTTTACCTGTAACTTCAGAGGAAGGGATGATGGAGACATGCAGTCTTCTCCCCACACCTTTCCCCTCTACTCCCCCACCCCACCTTTGCCAGCTTTTGTGTTTCAGACCCACTCAGGCATTAAGGGGGGTCGTCCTGGGGAAGTCTTCAAGGGCCAGAGAAGATCGAAGCAGCCTGGCTGGGGGAGGGTGGAAAGTAGAGAAAGGGGGCGTGTTGGGGGCCCCTGGACATAGCAGTGACCAAACCTTCCTTGCCCAGCACTCTGTGGGGGCCTGATTTCGAGGTGGCCTGGGGAGGCAGAATACTAGGTGTGCTCACTCGGAGGCTTGGCACAGGTGCCCCTGCCCCAGCTGGGGGTCAAATGCACCAACCTTTGAGACGGACAGCTAGAGGGTAGGCACTGGACACCTAGCTGGGACCAGGGTGAACTCAAGAACAGAGCTACTTCCTGAAATCCTCTGGACTGATAAACAACCCAGACTCTTGCATGCCCACAGGGCAATAAAAACAGACACTGCCATCCTATTGCTCTGGTCAGTGGAGACTGAGAGCTGGATACAATTTGATTTAGGGAAATAAAACATAATGTCTCCTGCATCCAAGTGGCATGAAACAAACCTATACCCATTCCACACACAACAGACACATACACTCTCATGAAATTCCTAAATTTCAGTGATTAACTCCTAATTCTGCATTATCATTCTTTTCACAGTGCAGAGACTAAATCTGGACCAGAAGCCTCTTCTTGGCAATGATGGGACTTGTGGATGATTTAGTGGGAACTATGCAGCCCTCAGGAGGAAGGTTTAGGTGGTTTACGCAAAAATGAACAGGTCTTGAGCCCTTTACAAAGCGTTGGTTGCTTGGGCAATATTTACGGCTGGGTGAGGCAGCTTGGTGTGGTCAAAGAGCTTCCTGAAGGGATAAATTTCCACGGAGCGTCGCCTGGGTCCCGTGGGGCTCGGCAGCGTCACCAAGGGTTCTGGGAAGGATCAGGCGCCCCCTCCTCCTTTAAAGTAGCTCTGCCTTACAAAAACAAAACAAAACAAGACAAAGAAGCTACTGTTATTGGGGTATTTTATACTCAATATAGTGTACCCATTTAAAGTACGCAGTTCAGTGAGTTTTGAAAAACATGTACATCACCATCATAACCAACATACAGAGCCATTCCCACCCCCCACCCCCCCAAAAGGACGTAGCTTCTCTCAGCCACTTGGCAATGAGCACTCTGACCACTGCCTCAGGCAACCCCTGGTTTGCTTTCTGTCCCCATCGATCGGTCTTATCTTTTCTAAATTTCTACGTGAGTGTATACATATCATACAGTATATACTCTTATATGTCTGGGTTCTTTCACTCAGCATAATCATTTTGAGATTTATCCATGGCCTGTGTGTATTAGTACTTGATTTTTTTTTTTTTGATCCTCACCCTAGGGTATGTTTATTGGTGTGTGTGTGTGTGTGTGTGTGTGTGTGTGTGTGTGAGAGAGAGAGAGAGAGAGAGAGAGAGAGAAACATCGATGTGAGAGAGAAACATTGATCAGTTGCCTCCACTATGCACCTCGGCCAGGGGTTGAACCTGCAACCTAAGTATGTGTCCTGACCAGTAATAGAACCCACAACCTTTTGGGTGTAGGGACAATGCTCTAACCAACTGAGCCACCCAGCCAGGGCTACTTCATTTCTTATTATTGCTGATGTACCACAGTGGACTTATTTATTCATCCGTTGAAGGTCATTTGGGGGTGTTGACGGTTTTTGTCAATTATAAATAAAGCAAAGCAGCTCAGCTCTTCTATGTTTTATATATTTGGGTTTGTGTATTGTTTTAGTAAAAAGAAAATTGGCTTCTAAGAAAAAGAAAGAAAGAAGGAAGGAAGGAAGGAAGGAAGGAAGGAAGGAAGGAAGGAAGGAAGGAAGGAAGGAAGGAAGGAAGGAAGGGAGGGAGGGAGGGAGGGAGGGAGAGAACCCACCAGTGAAATAGAGAAATCTCAGTTTTTGGAGCCAGGGGCAGAGCTGGGCTTGAAGGGTGGTTCTGTTTCTAGTTACGTCAGCCTGAGAAATGACTACACTTTTTAATGTCACTTCTATTATTTGCAAAATGTGGGTACTACCACACAGGGTTATTGAAAGAACCAAATTCAACGAGATCACACACGGAAAGTGCAAACTGGTGCTCAAAAGTGGCATTTCTCGCGCATCTCCCTGCCTGGGAGAGGGACGGGCCAGCTGGAGGAGATCTCTGGCCCTGTTTAGCTCAGCAGACCAGAGGTACATGAGTAATTTCTAATCAGTGTCACTGTGAGGCTGTCTGCGAGTTTAACTGATTTAGCCCAAGTGCATATTATCTGGTTCAAACTGTATTCCATGGTCTTTTGGTCATTTCTAATTATGCTCGGAATAACTCTCTTTGAATTGATTATTCAAAACCCTAAAGTAACCTGGGTTATCTTTGGCTTTGTAGAAGATGTTAGATAAAATGATGAGAATGTGCGTTTACTGCTGGGTTAGCAGTGCAAAGTTCCTACCAGCCAACTGCTAGGAAGTTTCTAGAGAAACAGGCTTATCAGGCACTGGGGTGGAGTTAATGAGCTTTATAGTATAGCCGACTGCTCTGGGAGAGGCAACAGCTTTGTCTGAGCTCTGTGCCACAGATTCCAAAGGCTTGTATTGTCACATGTCACCGTGGGAGTCAGAGAAAAGGCGGTGCTGAAACATGCAGTCGCTTGAAAAGTAACCACCTGAAGCACCTGGAAAAACAAAAGAGCTTAGAAAGGTCACGCCGTATCTAACGAGGGCAGAGACCCAGGCCAAGAGTGCGAAGGCTGGAGTCTTGTGATAGTTCTGCTTCTAATTCTTACAAATCCCCTTGCGGGTTTGGTTTCTTCATCTATAATGAAGGGGTTGGACTGAGGTCACTTTCAGCTCTGACATCCTATAATTTTGTGATACGCCTTAATCCATGGATGTTAGGTGCTGGGAACTTGTCTGCTCGATCAAGTTTCTGGTGCTCATCCAGCCCTTATGAAGCAACTCTTCCAAAAGCACACGGTGGGAGGAATTTTAAGGCAAAAAGACCAAAGCAATGAAGCCGGGGCTGGGGGTGGTGTATGGGGAACAGGTAGTTTAGTTTTCAACGTGCTATGTTTCAGGTAAAGGTAAGATGTTACCAAAGACCTTCTTGAAGGCATCTGGAATACAAATGTGGAGCTTAGACGGGAGAAGTAGCATTGAGGATCACTGGTAAATCAGTTTCAACAGGTATGTATTGAGTACCTAGTAGTAACATTCATCCATGTAATCAACAAACATTTATTTAGCATTAGTTGCGTGTCAAGTCCCACACTACCACTGTGGAAGAGTCAAAAAGGAAGGAGACACAGGCTTGTTTTCAGGAATTTACATTACACGTAGCATTTGGATTAGACAACAAGGGATATGCTATAGGAGAGGAGAGGATGAGTTGTGTGAGATAACACAGTGTTTTGGGACCCAAAGGAAGCACGTAGGATTTGAAGCACCAGGGGAGGCTTCCTGAAGGAGTGGCATTCAAAATAAACTTTGAAGAAAGACTAGGATTTGGCGGGTGGAAATGATGGTTGGGAAGGGCATTCCAGGGAGAGGAAGTAGTGTGAGTGGATACTGACCGGCAAGGTTTGGAGCATCTGTCCTGCTAAGACAAAGCATGGTTGGCACGTAAGCACAGGCTATGTTTGAAGGAGCAGTGGGAATTACGGTTTGGGTAGGTCAAGGTTATATATGGAGTGCTGAAGGCGAAGTTCCTTACTTTAGTAGGCAGTGGGAGGGCGCCAGGCCCCTGCTTGGGCAGGTTTGGGTGGTGATCTGAGCTTACCCTTAATGGGATTTCCATGGCTGTGCTGGGCTGGACAGATGGAGTGAGATAAGAGCCAGGTGAACTTGTTCTCAGATAGGATGAATCCAGAGGGAGTAACGGCTGAGGAGGGAGGATGAAGGTCTGGGCTCGATCTTTAGAGACACTCAAAGACCAAGGCCAAGGAAGAAGGCAAAGCAGCCTGAAGCTGGGGGAGTCCACTGAACTGTTTCCAGGCGCCCAAACAAGGAACTGAGGTGCAGAGGCAGGTGAGAACCTACCTAGCCTGCAAAGCGTTTCACACGTCCCATCCAGTTCAGCAGAACCTGGACCTGTGGCCCAGTGGAAAGAGCTGTGGACTCAGAGATCTGGCTTAGCTCTGGGACCTCAGTTTTTCTTCTGTAAAATAGAGAATTCATTAGGAAGCTTAATGCGTTTAAGTGTATAAAAGTAGTAGGTACTTAGTTCCTCACAGCTGAGTGCGAATGCTAACAGGCTTTAGAAATGCATGGAGTCTCTTCTACACGAAACCAAGTCATGTTTTCAATGACGTCAGGCTAGCAAACACAGTGACGTTGCCGTTTCCGCCAAACAGCTTGTTTCCCCAAACAGGTGTACCGTACTGGAATGTCACCAGGAAGCAGGCAGCTGGTGGGGATGTAAAAGAAGGGAAAATTGTGAGTTAGAGCCAGAATGAATTTTACTGAGGAGTTTAGGCTTTCTGACCTTTCCCATCTTTTAACCTCCTATTTGGTATTCTAATGCTATTTTCCGCATCCTGTAATACACTGTGCCCTTTCAACGGCTTCCTTGCCGTGACATGGTGAGAAAAGGGAGAGGTGCAGCAATGATGAGCTGATGTTTGCAAAGGGCTTTGGACTTCTTGCCTGGCACGTGCTACACAAACACAGGATATTACTTCGCAGCTGCTGCTTCAAGACGGGAGAGACAGGGAGGAGCGGTCTTCGGAAGGTCTCGGCCAGCAGCAGGGGGCAGGTCAGGGGAACAGGAAATGACCAGCAACTTCCCAGAGCGCTTGAGAGCAGAGCAGTGTTGGGGGCAGTGGGGACCGAGGCTTCAGATCATCCAGTAAAGGAGGCTGCCCATGTTTTCCAGGCTGTATGAGAGGGAAGCAATTCAGTTATAAAGATGAAGACATTTTTTTTTTTTTGCAAATATATTGTTGGCTCGTGGGCTTAAGGGGTCATGCAGGGATCCTGGCAGGGCCTGCTCTCCCGCTGCGAGGGGTGGGTGTGTAAATTTCCCGAAGAGCATCCAAGAGTCCATTTTAACAGTACCCTTAGAGAGAGCCAGACCTCCTGTCTCCGTGTCCACGCTGATTCTGACAAGGAAGGTCACAAGCTAATGCAAGAACCGGTCTGCTACCTTTGCTGGGCAAAGTGAAAGGTGAAAGGAGGGGGCCACCTCCCAGAACCCTGACTCTAGTGCGAACTAAAGCAGTGCTGCTCCCTTCGTGTTCTTTTAACAGTTTTCACGGGGGGCCGTGGAAGGACCTGCCTGCCGCACACGCCAACCACTGCGCGCACCCTAGGTTATCTCCTATAGCTCCAAATCTTTCTGTTGGTAGAAGTTTCAGGTTTGGGATTTTTTTTTTTGTTAAGAGATATGTACCTAAATTAAGGGCTGCTGGTGGAGTCTTCTCTTCCTCTAGCTCTCGTGGGAGGTACTTTTGAAAAAGATTCAAAATGTATTTACTCCAATTCTACCAACACTTACTACTGCATGTGAAAGTACCTACTGCATGTGACATGCTATGCCCATCGTCATGAAAAGGACAGAGGAATGAAGATGGTCTCGGCAGCACTTGTGATCCTAGTAAAGGAAACAAACATGCTACATACATCACAAGCATCAGGCAGACAGCAGTCCTATAGGAAGACGGAGGATTAAAAGGACATTTTCCTGCTAGGAGGACCAAGAGACAGAGTTTTGAATAGGCTGGTATTGACTTGACCCACAAAGGAAAGGTAGGACTTTAGCAAGTGACCATGGGCGTGGGAGGGGCATTCCGTCTGGTCCAAGGAGGGGACATGTCAGGAACTGTGAACATTTAGGTGCGGCTGAAGTATTTCCCTTAGTGGAGGGTGTGGTAGGAGGTGAGAAAGAATAGGAACTTCAGGTAACAGGCCGAGGAGTTTGGACTTAGTTCTCTGTGAAAGAGGGAACATTGTAGGTTTTTACAAATGTGAGAAGTACCATTAGAATGGAGTCAGCACGGAGCAGGGAGGCCAGTCAGGAGCAATTACAAAGGCCCAGGAGAGAGGAGATGGGGACTGAACCACAGGGACTGAATTCCCGGGGTCCTGTAGCAAGAATACTGGACCCAAGCACCATCCCAGGGACACACATGTGTGGTGACTGTGACAGTTACCACTGACCCACGCTACTCTGGATTTGTGCTACCCCCTGGGGTCTGCAGTCACAACCCTTTCTATTAGATGCTTCAGTGAAGGCAGAGAGAAAGGCCAGAAAAATGAAGCGAGACCCACGTGCGTGGGCAGGGCAGGCCCCCAGCACCCTGCAGACCCAGCTGAATGGTGATGTAGGTTGAGCATTTTCGATTTGATGAATGTTTGTTGTGTACTGTGCTGGTTATTCTCTATTTATCCCCCCCACCCCCCTCTCAGATCTGCCCTCTGCCTTAGAGTTGACCTTGAACTGCTTCTAAGGAATCGGACCTCAGACACCATCCCTTAATAGTTCCCTCGACTCTGCCCATATCTCTGTATCTGGTCGCATCCCTCACTGTCTCCTAGGAACAATACGTTCTTGTCAGTGTACCATCTGGTTCCTGCTAGACCTCGACAAAGGTACTCTCAGTCCTCTATACATCTGTTAATCCTCCCGAAATCCCTGGGAGTTACCGCTTCCATTTTCTAGGCCAGAAAAATGAGGCACAGAGAGGCTGAGACTTGCTGAGGCAGAAACAGTGAAGCTCATAACCATAGTGCCCCTACTTCTCCATCCCAGATCCCTGGCAACAGGAAAGGCTATGGGACTCGTGCAGGCCTCTGGGTTGCTAGAAAAAGCACCACCTGGACACACAGAAGAGGTGAGTGGCCCGCCTACACCCTTGTCCTCTGCCAGGGCCATGGTGGGGGCTTCACATTGGGAGGTGTGAGATGTGACCAGCCCATCCTTTCTGCTCACGGTGGAGAAGGCTGCTTCCTTGGACCCGCAGCCAACGTTGCATGAGTGAAAAATAAACTTTCAGGTGTCAAGGCAAGAAATGTGTTACTTCATGAGTCATTCTAAGCACTAGGCTTCTCTAAGGTCACTTACCTAGTAAACGACAGGACCAGGATGTGGGCAGGATACAGGACAGCTCCAAGTCCTGTGCTATGGACAAGGACTTAATTTGGAGGAAGAAAAAACAACACAGAATGCTAGGGCAAGTGAAGCCAGAGCCTGGGGCATTTTGTCTTGCTCACTTTTTCCACAGCTGTTCTATCCTTACTCACAGCACCACCCATCAAACGAGAAGCTTACGTTGCTCGAGTGCTTCAGACGTGCCAAGCAATGTGTTAAAGGCTTTGTCTTATTCAGTCCTCATATGAGATATGCTCTATTATTATCTACATTTTCCATTAGTGGGAGCTGATCTCAGAGAGGTTAAATAATTCTAAGTTCACATAGGTGATAAGTGTCCACCCTGGGATTTTTACTCAGACCGTGGGGCGCCAAAGCCCAACAACTGGTTTCTTTCTTTTTTTTTCATTAATTTTTTAATCCTCACCAGAGGATATGTTTGTTTATTTTAGAGAGAGGAAGGGAGGGAGGGGGATAGAGACAGAAAGAGAGAGAGAGAGAAACATCAATGTAAGAGAAAAATATCAATCGGTTGCCTCCTGTACGTGCCCCCACTAAGGATCGAACCCACAACCTCTAGGTATGTGCCCTGACCAGGGACTGAAGCTGCAACCATTTGGTGTATGGGACAACACTCCAACCAACGGAGCCAACCGGCCAGGGCCCAACTATTGTTTCCTACTGCCTCCCAAGACCATTGCCCATGACCACAGAGGAAAGGTGGTATGAAAATGGCACACACACACACACACACACAAACACACACACACACACTGAACCACTTAGGATTTGGGGAGCAGATCCAGTGCACTGTGAGTGTTGCAAACATCCCCCCATGGTGCTGCCACAGCATCTAAGCTTATGCTCTCAACAGCCAAAGTACAGAAGCTTTTCATCTGGTAATTTAGAGCTGTTCTAAAGGACCTCGCTGCTGCTTCCTACACTTGAAGCAATTTCTGTTTTGCAAGGTCAGTGCGCCAGGTTGGGGAAACTAGGTGTTTTAATAAATGTATGCTATGGAAATTGACAGGCGTGTTCACCAAGGCAAACCCAGGATCTTAGCTGTAGTGAGACAATCAGGCCCCGGAGATTCCAAGTGCCTCACGCAAATCATTCTTCTAGGCAACAGTTAAATTTGGCCAAGAGTGGGTCTGACCTGGTTAGCACCTGGTATCCAGGCGCCCAATCCCAGTGATAGTGGCATTAAACTTACCTGCGATTTCTGAGCCACCCAACACGATACATTCCTTAGTAATATCATTTTCTTCTGTAATCCTACGTTTCTTAACCAGTCTTCCTTTTGGCTCATAATAATTACAATAATGGTAGAAAGGAGCTCATGTTAAGGAGGCAAGGATATATAATTTTTTAAAACTGAGATTTTATAAGTTAAAGTTGCCTCAGTGGAGTGCATCCTAATTCAGGCATTCTCTTGTCACTATGTCTGACAAGTGAATGCCTGACAAGTTTGTAGCCCAATCTGAGATATAAATGATATTCATATATTCAAGTACTTTGAATTCTAGGCTTTGGGGGGTAGGTGAGGGTACACGGTAATATCGTTTTTTCTATCAAAGATATTTTCCCTAAGGGAAAGTGATTTTGAATATGGAAGGAGACTTCCTTTTCCAGCAATATGGTGAAATAGATTTCCTACAAAAATAATGCTAAATAAAATAACTGAACATATTGGATACAATAATTTTAAAGTTGTTTTTTTTTTAAAGACTATTTTCTTTAAAAAATTTTTTTCTCAGTGTTTTTCTTTTGGCTTTATTGAGATATAACTGACATACAACACTGTATAAGTTTAAAGTTTACAACACAGCCCTGGCCGGGTGACTCAGTTGGTTGGAGCATTGTCCCAGGCCAAGAAAGGTTGCAGGGATTCCATTCCTGGTCAGGCACATATCTAAGTTTTGGGTTCCATGCCCGGTTGGGGCGTGTGCAAGAGGCTACTAATTGATGTTTCTTTCTCACCTTGATGTTTCTCTCTCTCTCTCTCAAATCAATATAAACATATCCTAGGATAAGGAGTAAAAGAGAAGTGACAAAAATAAAGTATACAGCAGAAAGACTAGATATGTGTCTATATTTTTAATATATTCAAAATATATATTGAATTGAATTACCACGACAAGTTTAGTTAACATCCATTTCCTCATGCAGTTACCAAAAAGTTAGCCAAAGGTAGATTCTGACAGATGAGGTCAGGGATAGGTACAGGGTGGGAGGGAGTAATCCCAGCACTGTAATTTGGTAAGAGTTATCTGGAACTGCAAGGCTAGTGGGATTAAGTAGTTACGGCCTAGTGGCGAGCTCATGGGAAAGAGCCAGAGGGAAAATTAACTTGTATTTGACATGAAATACATACTCTGTGGGTATTCATCAGAGTAAATTATATGCAGCGGGGATGTTTAAAAGCATTTCCTTTTTTTTTCCCTTAATGAATATGTACTGTTGGATCACACTGGACTGCCCTCTCGGGTTTTAGTAAACAATCAACAACTTCTGATGTCTATAATCTAGTGTTTAACTGTCTCTACTTACACTTAAATTGAGGGTGAATACACATTACCATAATCCCTCGGAATTGCACAATATTTCCCACCAACACTTGGTTCCTCGCTCCTCAGCACAATGCAGGATCCCAGCCAGACTGGCGGGCAATGCGGTGGGAGAGCCAGGGACTGGGAAGGAGACTCCACCTCTGGGTGGCCCTGGAAGCCCGTGGCTGCCGGCCTGGCTGCCTGGCGGGATCCAGCAGCACCAAGCCACTGGGAAGGTGCAGGGGACGCTGGGCCCCAAGAAACTCAGGGTGGGTGTTCCTCCCCCTCGCTCTGCCACGGTGAGAACACAGACCCCAGGCTGCTAACAGTCAGCATCTGTGAAATGCTAACTAAGTCTCCAGCTCCCTAGGGGAGTCGAGGGGACCCATGGCTAGAAGGGGAGGCCTGCGATTGGAAGGCAATCAGACCAGAAGGGAGTGAAGGTGTGCGGCCTGGCCGTGGGCCTTCCTTCTCTTTCTACGGGGCCCGCCGTGGCCCCTTCCTCCAGCTGTTCCCGTGATAACTGTGCAGAACACATTACGGTGAGCGCTCTATTCACAAGACGGGAAGAGCCAGCTGGTTCCCAGAGGCCTTTTCAGCAGAGGGGTGGTGAGGGGCGAGGCGCGGCCATGACGCAGCTTCAGAGAAAACCTGGGAGGCAGGTAGAGCAGCTGCGATTATGCACGTAAGGGACTTACTGGAGGTCGGTGGCAAAGCAGAGGTCAGGCTCCAAGTCTGCTGACTCTCACTCGGGGATTCTTTCCATCAAGGCTTAGAGTTATGTATAAGCAGCTTAATTAACACATGCGACTTAACGAAGATTTGAAGGCAGGGATCGACTATTAATTGCTATCTCCTCAATTATACTTTGATGGGCCAGTATTCAAAAGGGATGACCTAATACAAGCAGTTAGAGAAAAATAGTCATTTTAATGTCCATATCTTGACTAATTCAGTCCTAAAACTCTAACCAGGTGGTTTCTGAAAGTATTTCCCATTCTGTATTCACAATCTTGGAAAGTGGGTGGTGTCCTGAAAATTTTATATATTCTGCTAATGCAAGAAAAGTTGACAGGAACAGGTGTTGCCAGTATCATCACAAAAGTAGGAGCATTACATGTTATAACCGTGAAAATCCCCAGTTGTTACAGTCCCAAGTCTTAACCTAAGCAAACGTGAGTAATAACTAGAGTGTGAGATTGTAAAAATAAGAATGGGACGAACAGACACAGAAAGGCAGGGGAACTGCCATAAATTCTTTTCCCATCAGTTGGTTCTGCCAGCACTTCTCCACATCCACACATTTTTACTTCTATTTTAAGCAGAAGTTCAGAAAGAAAGCAAAAGGAGCAAAGCCCCAGCCTCTTCCTCTAGAACTGTGGGAGGGGGCTCTAGGAAAGTGTTCCTCTGCCAACTTCCCCCCTCAGCCAGGTATGAAGGAAAGGAGCGCCCCAACTTTTGGTGGCCCACCCATCTTCCCTTCTTTGCAATGCCACCCCTTCTTACCCAGGCTGAACTCCTACTTACATGCGGTAGGGGTTTGAGGGGAAGAGGTATGTTCAGAGAAAAGAAAGCATTAAGAGCAACTCGAGCCATGACCAGTGTGGCTCAGTTGAACAGGCGTTCATCCCGCAAAACGAAGGGTAGCTGGTTTGACTCCTAGTCGGGGCACACACTTGGGTTGCATGTTTGGCCTTGGTCCAGGCGCATATGGGAGGCAACCGATCGATGTTTCTCCCTCACATCGATGTTTCGTCGATGTTCCTCTCTTTCTCCCTCCCTTCCCCTCTCTCTAAAAATAAATAAATAAATAAACAAATACATTTTTTTAAAAGCGTAAACTTGATAGGGCCAGCATCTCCTCATTAACAAAATTTGGTCTATTGTAATTAGCTAATTATCTCCTTAGAAGGTAGAAATCAATCGAACAAATTTTTAATGAATTTCTGCTACAGACTCAGTGGTATGGTAGGCACTCAGAGGCCACAGAAATCTCTAGAAGTGCTTGCAGTCCACTTAGGGATATGACTATGGTTACAGGTACCTTCAGTGGACACATTCAAACCATGCTCAGCACTAGGGTGCGCAGTAGAAACCGGAAGAACTATGGGATTAAAGACAAAGGGATCAAAGAGGCCTTCATTGTGTCTTGGGAAGGTATCACGGAAATGTTTCCAAGATGATGGGGGAAAGTGACCACTAAAGTGTCACATCCTCCACTTGACTAGAGGGCAGGGACCACTATGACAATAGACAGTTCACTGGGAGGAGCTGGGATATTATAAATTTGATTACAGCACCATTTGGCCCAGAATCAACGTTGCCAGCCTTGACGTAATTTAGTTAGGACGCTGGAGTGTGGCAGTCTGCACAAAGTAGCCTAAGTGAAGCCTGAACCTTTTGCCACACACATACAACTTCAACCTCTCTGTGGCGGTCCAGTGATGGTGGCCTTTCCTAGTGTCTGAAGAAGACACAGGTGTGTTTGCTCATCTGTTTTGGATGGCATCACTGAGCCATGGGTCTATCGCTAAGTTTTGAGGCAAAGGCGAAGGGCTAAAGCTCTAGGCAGAGTCTCTCCCTCCTGGCACTGACATTTGAGGCCAGATAATTCTTTGCTGTGGGAGGCTGTGCCGTGCACGGCAGCCTGTTTAGTGGCATCCCTGGCTTTTGACCACTACATGCAGTGCACCCCTCCCCCCATCCCCTAGTGATAACAAATTGCCTCTAGCATTGCAAAATGTCTCCCACTGTTCTAAGAATGGGGTACTACATGAGGGTGCCACAGTAGGGTGTCCCCAGCACAGGGGTCTGTCCTCTTCTCACACTTGATCACTTTTTACATCCTGGACAAAGCCAGTTGGTTCTCGCTGATGGTATTTTTTGAAATCAAAGGGGATTTAGAGTTGATCAAAGTCAAAGCTGCGCTTCAGAGGTTGAGGCCCAGACGGGAGCTCAATTCGTAGAACTAGTAAACCACAATCGCAACCCCATTTCTGGGGCCCTTCAAGACCTTCATTCCACTGCCATTCAGGTCCTTGGCCCACAGCATCAGCCCTCTAGCCCCTGCAAGTCTCTTATTTACCACGTTTCAAGTAGTAGTGCTTCGAGACCACCTTCCCTGCAGGGGTGCCCAACCGGCCCCTTGTTGGGATGGGTGTATCCTATTGTGCATGTTGGTTTTGGAAGTAGTTCCAGGAGGACCAGCAAAGTAAACTTAGATCATGTATTCTTTTATCCAGCAAACGTTTTCAAAGTAGTTTTGTTGAACACTGAAGATACAAAGTCTCTGCTCATAATGGAGGTCACAGATGAGTGTGTGAGACACGATGAGGTCATCATAATACATGGAACAACAGAGGCATATGGTGGGGACTCAGTTGTGTGGAGGGGTTAGGCAAGGAACACTTTCGGAAAGAGTGGACCCCCGAACTGCGTTCGGGAGGATGAGTTAGAAGTTAGTCAGACGAAGAAAGGAAGTGAGGCTGGAGAAAACATTTCAGGTATAAGGGGAAGCTTGAAAGAAGTACGTCTTTGGTATTGTGAGTTTGCCGAATGTCAACATTCTGGCAAGGGTAGAATGTCAGAGCTGAAAGGGGGAAAGGTAGAAACCAGATGAAAAGGCCTTTACTGCAATCCCGAAAAACTTGAATTTATTCCTGTGGGTGGTGAGGAACCACTGAGGGGTTGAGTCACGGAGAATAAATTCAAGAGAGGGACACCAAACAATGTGGGGAGAGGGGCCGAAGCAACTAGTCATGGACAAGGGAGAGAGTCAAGAAATATCTATGAGAATGTCAGGAAAGGTCAAGAGGGACTCTCAGGTGTCTGGTGATACCTTCCAACGAGTTAGCAAACACAGAAGGAGGAGAAGGCATGGGCCTGGGAACATAGACTGAGTTACCTACAGGACTCCAAGCGGAGCTATTCGATATGTGTGTGTATAGGTCACACATCTGGGTTGGAGATCCTGGAAAAAGGTGCTTTAGGAGCAGATGGACAGTGGATGCGCCCAGGGAGTCAGATGGCCTACCCATTGGTAGTATGGCTAAGAGGAATGAATACAGTGGGGCAACACTTTTAGGGAGCAGTAAATGTAAAAGAAACCCCTCTCTCCAGAAACCACCTTCTTGGCCAGTCCAGCCATTCCACTGCAAGTCATTCCAAGGCTTTCATCCCCTGGCTGTATCAGCCCAGCCTGGTTTCCTTTGTATTCCAAAGGGAGGTGAAATGAGAACAAATGGAATTGCCCAGACAGCTTGTAAACTTTTGTTTTCCAACTTCCCAGTTTACAGACTTTTATTTCCCACCACCAGACTCTCCCAAAGGCACCACAACGCTAGCTGGCACCCTGGCCCAGCATCCGGGATCCTACTAATGAACTGTGAACCTAGCATTGTGGAAAAAATTGTGCAACTTCTGAGGTTTGTGGCCAAATGGCTCCATCCACAACTTAATCGTACGTGTAGATTCTTAAGAACTAAATTATAGCTTACAGACATTGTTGACTGTTTATTGAAAACCAAAAGATAGTTCACTTTGGTCATATATTTGCAGTTCTGTATATTTGCAGTAGGGGGAATAAGGTTTTCTTTGAATAGCCCTCTCTAATTTTCCTCTGATGAATACCTATAGTGTCTCTATCTTACATTAAACATGACTTGACTTTTCCCCTTGGCTTTTTCCCATGAACTTGACTCTCTTAGTATGCTAGAGACAATACTTGCTCAAACCTTTTACAAATTCTTCTTAACTCCTTAGACATTTTAGTCCTTTTAGCAGTAATTACATCTTTCAGAGTCCACTCTTTAGCCCTGGATTCAGATTCCTCTCCCTTGGGGAAAATGATAGTTTAAGTGATGAGCTGTTCCTAAAATATTTTGCATTTTATTTCATATTCCTATTTTGAAGATGCTGTTATTTATGTTTTTGCTTCTTCCCCTAAGCTTTATATTATTATTATTTTTTTAACTGATGGAAAATTAAAGGGGAAGGCTAGAGACAAGACTTAGTGCCTAGAAAATGCCTTCAGGTGAGCCCAGGCATGGGTGTGGCCCCAGGTCATGTCCCCTCGGTCCTGCCCAGCCTCAGGTGTTACTGACCTGAGGATGTGTCACTAGAGTTAAAGAACAAAGAGGTTCTTTTTTTCTGTTCAAGAATGAAATGCTTCATAGCAGAGTGAAGTCTTGGCTCCTTCTCCACATAGGCTGCACTCTTTATTATGCCTCTGATGTATTTCGGGTATTCAAGCTGGTATCTTCTCAAGCTTAGTAATGCCCTCGAAACACAGATCTCTTGTGAAATCCTCACCCCAGTTTCTTACAGTAAAACATAACCCTGTGAGAATTGTAGGTTGTAAGCCCACAATTTACAGTCAATATGGTGAAGGGTCCGGGCAAAGAGACTGAAGTTCTAATCTTGATTCTCCTCTAGTTAGCCTGGTAATAATAAGTCATTTCTGTGCTCTGGGCCTCAGTTTTCCAATCTATAAAAGAAAGGGTTGAAGTAGATCAATGTTTCTCACATTGGGGTGTATAGACATAGTCTTGGGAGCTGTGGGTTCTCTATGAGGATTTCTTTTTTCCCCCTAACATTTTAATTTTAAATATTTCAAACCTACAAAAAAGCCACAAGAATAAAATAAGAACAACCACACACCCTTCAGTTAGACTAATTATTAGACTCTTCTGTCAGTTTTTCATGTCGATGAAAATTCATACGAGCTTTTATCTGAACCCTTCAGCTGTCCACTTCAACCAGGGGCTGCTGCCCACCGCCAGAGCCTGGTGTCTGTTCACGCGGACTTGGCTTTGGCATCAGACATCACGCTTTAACTTCCACGAGGTACCCAGAAAAACAATGAAGAGGCCTCAACCATCCCGGGGACATTCCCTAAACAGGAATATTCACATCAAATGAAGGCTAAATGATATTATGGGGCCTCTTAGAAACAAAGGCTACCTAGTAATTTTATGAAGAAAAGAGTAGGCATGTCAAACACACACAAACCTTCTCCGTGGAAGTCATTATCATATTCCTATTACCAGTAGCAATTTAGTTTGAGCAAGCCAACATCGTTCGGCAAATTAAGTTAATGTTATTAAATTAAATTTTATTAGTTTGGTAGTAATGTTTTTATTGAATTTGTAACTGTTTTATTACAGTTGTTCAAGAGCTAGGAGAATAAGGAATTTATATGAATACAATGTTGGCACAGACTTGAGTAGCACTACAGTAAAAATAAAACTGGGGGCACGCAGGAGTACGTTACTGGGCAGCATGTGCATTAATCCTATACATAAACAATGGACTGGAACTTTCAAGTTCAGGAGATGTGCATCCATGGGTGCCTGGGGCAGAGGGGTGAGAAGAAGAGAAATAAGTGGGTTCCTTTACCCCGTTTTGGTACATTGGAATTCTGTGTAAGATCTTGGGAAACAGGAGTTTGAATACCACTGATCTATATTTTTTCCAAGCATTCTTTCTGCTGTAGCAACTGAAATTCATGTATCTTCACTGACAGTGGCAGTATTAGTAGCTGTGAGCTCTCTCCAGTCCCCATTCTTCTTGACATTTCACTGTCTTTAGTGTGTGTGTTGTAGGAGGTTTTATGGGTGTACATGTGTCTTAGTCAGGGTTCTCTAGAGAAGCAGAAGCAACAGGAGACATATATGTATTATTGATACATATAATTTATTTTGAGGAATTGTCTCACATGACTGTAGGGGTACAAGTCCAAAATTTGCAGTAGCCTGAAAACCCAGGCTGATGTAGTTCAAGTGTGAAGGCTGTCTGCGGGCAGAATTCCTTCTTGCTCAGGGGAGGTCAGTCTTTGCTCTATTAAAAGCCTTCACGTGATTGGATCTACATCATGGAGGGTAATTTGCTTTACTCAAAATCCACAGATTTAAATTTTGATCTCATCAAAAAACAAAAACAAAAGAAAACCCAACAGAAACATCCAGAATAATGTTTGACTGAATACCTGGCACTATGGCCCACCAAGTTGACACATAAAATTAACCATCGCAACGTGTATCAGCTGGTTTCATTTGGAAAGAAGTTGTAATGGAGAAAAGAATTTGTTATCCACAATGTCAAGATTCTTCCGCGCTCTTGGTGTAGGTCAGGTAGAACATTTATAAAGGAAGGCAGAGCAACGTCCGATTATGGAATGTCCCCGGGATGGCAGGGCTGTATCTGTTTTAGCTGTTACGGCAGTCCAGTGTCTAACCCAGTGCCCAGACCAATGGAATGAGAAGGTATACCAGATGCTTTTGTAACATGCACCACAGCTGGGAGGTGCAAGCTTTCTCGAAATAACATTCCGTAAGTCAGGAAGGCAGGACTAATTACCTAGTTTTATTCATTTTTAGAAGCTGAATTTTGACAGGGGAAGTGAAAACCTTCAACAATGCCTGGCCAGCTTCTATAACTTGAGACTACCTTAGAGTAACAGAAGTATTTGCTGAGAGTGAACTTTCACCCTGAGCCCTAATGTATGACATGGATTTTCCTGTACACAACTCAGGTATTTTTATATAAAAGATAAAAAGGCTGTCCTGCGAAGCTTTCCTGCAAGGCTCCAGGTGTCTCACTGAGCGAATGATAGAGCCCCAGTCATTAAGCAAAGAGCCCTGGTTCTGCTTTGAGCCGATTCTCAGCTTCCTGCAGTGCCCGTCGGCCCCTGCTACATCCCTAGTGCCTCCTTACTGCAAGTCCAAGGCATGGCCCCTCCTTCGGTTCCGTAGTGTCGCTCAGCTTCCTCCCTTGTGGGTCTGCAGCACAGGGGAGGCTATATAACCTCCTTCTGGATGATGGGCTAATGTTTTGATTGAAGTACAATCTGAAAATTGTGCCTTCCCCTCCGGCTACTTACGTAGTCACTTTGTCCTGGTCAGGAGTTCAACACATAGCACTACATAGCACTGCAGTCTCATTCCCTGCTCTGTAGTGTTATGTTTTTATCCTGCTTCCCCAGTGACTCTGTACATATAGTCTGTGCCCTCTGGTGTCATCTCTTTATAAAGCACAGGGCCCATGTGCAAATAACTCTCCCCACAGCACCTTGTGTAAACTATTTCTCAACTCATTGTTTTAAAAATTTTTTTCCTGCCCTGCCCAGTGTGGCTTAGTTGGTTGCAGCGTCTGCCCATAAAATGAAGACTTGAAGGTTTGATTTCCAATCAGGGCACATGCCTGGGTTAGGGGTTGGTCTCCCAGTCGGGCACATGTCTGGGCTGTGGGTTCAATCCCCAGGTGGGACGCATGCGAAAGGCTTCTTACATCGATGTTTCTCCCTCTGTCTCCCTCCCTTCCCCTCTCTCTAAAATCAATGAGCATGTCCTCAGGTGAGGATTAAAAAAACTTTTTTCCCGATCAAAAGAGAAAAATATGCTTATTAGAAGAAATGCCAGAAATACGTAAAAGAAGAAAAAAGATATCACTACTAATTTCACTCCTGTTAACATCTGAAGTACTGTATTAAGCTTAAAGAAAATATAGCCCTGGCTGGTGTGGCTCTGTGGACTGAGTGCCAGCCTGCCAACCAAAGGGTCACTGGTTGGATTCCCAGTCAGGGCACATGCCTGGGTTGCGGGCCAGGTCCCTGGAAGGGGTGCATGAGAGGCAACCGCACACTGATGTTTCTCTCCCACTCATTCTCCCTCCTTTCCCCTCTCTCTGAAAATAAATAAATAAAATATTAAAAAAGAAAGTTTATAGACTTAATTTTATGAGAGAAATAGAGTATTGCAAATAAAGTTGAAGTTTCCTTTCTTCCTTTCCCAATCCTGTTCCCTCCCCTGACCAGAGGTCATTCCTATCACGGGTGTGGGGAGCGGCAGTGGTTGGGGGAGGCAGGAGGAAGACAGAAGAAGAAAAGTGAGCACAGAAGTCCTACACGGCCACACTTTGGGAGGTCTGGTCTGGGAGGTCTGGTCGTGGGTCACTCAGCCCAAGACCGCTCCAAAAAGAGCCAAGGCACCCTGACACTAGGCTCAGGGTGCCAGTCAGGCCAGGTTTGGAGGCCAAATGTGGGGTCCCTACAGACCTCATGATCATTTCTCATTTCACATGCTTGTATGGGTTTCCCAGAGCTTGGGATAAAAGCCGTTCGGGAAACAAAAGGGAGCTCTGGGTTGGGACTCGGACCACCAGGGAGCTCCCGAGCTGGCTCTGGTCCTGGCACAAAGGCAGCTCACCACATGGCCTCAAGCCAGGACTCCACAGGGTGGTTTCCATGGGCATGAATAGGCCCACACCAGGATTCTAGGGCACAGATGCGGACTCCAAACAGAAAGTGACCCCTCTGCACAGAGAGCGAGCCTTTGAGTGGTCACAACTAGCCCCCATCCCCCACCCCAGGCCCACACACAGAAGCGCCTCATCAACACCCTCATCACCTCCAGCTTTGCTCTTTGGAGGAGAGGCCACACCTGGGAGCCTGCTCTTACCCCTTCCAGCCTCAAAGGGGAAGGGTGTTGCCTCTGGAAACTGGGTAGCGCCCAGTCCTGCCCTAGCGGGAAATGGGCTGTGAGGGGCTGTGAGGCCATCACATTCTTTCTCTGAGCCACCTTGCCTAGCTCCGTGATATGGCACATTTCTGCTTCTGAAATGGGGCAGAGCGGTGACAGGGGCTCTCCAGCACTTGGCCTTCACTGAGCAGGGTAGTGAGTGGCTCAGCCCAGCATTTGACACATTCTTGGTATTTTGAAAAAATGAAGTTCATTTTATATGGGGGCTGGAATGTTATCCCATGGGGTGGTGTCAAAGGGCACACTTCTTACTGGGGAATTAACCTCTAATGTGGATTTAAACCAATTTAGTGAGAAAGACACCTGAGTTATTAAACTCTTAAAAGCTAAGAAAACATATTCCAGTCCATGTGACCTGCTCAGGACCATGAGATGAACAGAATTCATCTGTGGTGCTGCCAATTAATTCCTTCACATGTCAGCCTTTTCAAGTGGAAAACAAATGTCAAATATATTGTATTAAAATATATTCTTTTCATAGATGAGGCACCAAAGACTGCTTATATGACAATGTTGAAAAAGGTGAAGAGATTAAGGAGTACAAACTGGGAGTTAGAAAATTGTCATGAGGACGTAAAGCACAGCCTAGGGAACACAGTCAATAATATTGTCATAAGTATGTGTGGTGCCAGGTGGGTGTTTAAAATATCGGGGGACACTTTGTAAAGTATATAAAATGTCTCGATAGCATATGGTCATTTTAAAATCATATACACATAATCTCATTTGCTTGTTTTGATTTTTAGTTCTTGCTGCCTGAATTTAAGTCTGTGCAGAAACAACCTGGTACCCCTGTTTAAGCTCCTGGAGCTGCAATTCTTTTGTAAAAGAAAAGAAGGCGTCACACCTGTCAGGATGGCCATCATCAATAACTCAACAAACAGTAAGTGTTGGCAAGGATGTGGACCAAAGGGCACCCTCGAGCACTTCGTAGAAATGCAGATCGGTGCAGCTGCTATAGAAAATAGCATGAAGTTTCATCACAGAAATAAAAATGGAACTGCCTAATGACCCAGGGGTTTCACTTCTGGGTCTATATCTGAAGAAACCCAAAGCACTAATTCAAAAGAATACGTGCACCCCTATGTTCACTGCAGTGTTGTTGACAATAACCAACATATGGAAGCAGCCCAAGTGCCCATCAGTAGATGAGTGGATAAAAAAGTGGTAGAACATATATGCAATGGATACTACTACTCAGCCATAAAAAAGAACAAAATCTTACCATTTTGCAACATCATGGATAGACCTAGAGGATATTACGTTAAGTCAAATAACTCAGTCAGAGCAAGACTACATGCTTTCCCTTATAATGTGGAATCTAAAGAACAAAATAAATGAAAACAGAAACAGGCTCATAGATGCAAAGGAGAGACTAAAGTTTGCCAGAGGGGAGGGAGATTGGGGGCTGGATGCGAAAGGTGAAGAGATTAAGCAGAACGAATCGGGAGTCAGAAAAGTTACAGAGACATAAAGTACGGCGTAGGGCATATAGTCAATAATGTTGTAATAACTGTATATCTTGTCAGGTGGGTGCTAGAAATATTGAGGGGGACATTTGGTAATGTATATAATTTTTTAACCACTAGGTTGTATTCCTAAAACTAAAACAAAATAATATCGAATGGAAATTGTAATTGAAAAATAAAATTATAAAAAAGAAAAGAAAGCTTTATTTCACAGCTCTGCAGCACAGCTTCCAAGGGTAGTAGATTGAACCAAGTGAAATCGCTGGTTTTGTAAGTCAGAAATGTTGGGTTATTGGTACTGTCAGATAGTCCAACCTAATGCTTTGGTCTCAACAAAGTTTGTGACCAAAGGCACCATTCACTGAAAGTTCACCTTGTCTGCATCCTCCTTTCGTGGATTGTGGAAAAGGTGTAAAAACCTTTAAATGCATTAGCTCCTGTAAGCTTCCTCAAAATCATGAAATTTAGCCCCTTTCAGCCACCTTTCGCAAATGAGGAACCGAAGGCCAGCATGTTCAGTAACTTGCCCTTGTGTCACCAGCGAACGTGACTGAGCCTGGCTTTGGGCCGAAGCGATCTGAGTCACAATCCTGTGCTTTTCACTGTTACACTGTCTTCTCGCCCAAGGAAACCAGAGGATGGAGAGCCAGATGGAGTGGGCCGGGGCAAGAAAATATAATTTGTATGAATCTCCAGAGGGGTCTGGGTATTTTCAGCTGAAAGTAAAGGTAAACCCTCGCTAAAATGGCTTAAGCTATAGGGAATGTATTGGCTATGTAATAAGAAATCTAGAGACTGGCAGTGGCAGGGCTAGTTTTCTAGAATAATAATGTCATCGCGGGTCAAGCTGCCTTTGTGTTTTGCCATCCTCCCCACATTGGCTTATTCTCTAGGCTGGTTCTCCTCATGTGCTCCAAATGGCTGCACTGGTTCCAGGCGTCATATGCCAACAAACGATATCCACACAGAAAGAGGGAATTAACCCTGTCTTACATCCCATTTGAAGACACAGCCTCACACAGATACATAGCTGGGAAACGGAGGAATATTTTAATAGCTTTTTTAGGTAAGTGTGGATATTCTTTGATACTACACCAAAACTTGACAAGTGATAGTATTTAATAGTTGCAATGTGGAATCAGAAAACATAATAATGAACTTTTCACACTTTATAACATTAAAATCCATTGGTCTATTTGACACTTTGAAAAAATACTTTACTCATGAAGTTTTCAGTAACATCACACATTTTTCATTTGGAAAATACTGATTTACTGAGGTATACAGATCTTCCAAAGGTTGACATGCTTCTGTACAACACAAACGAATTCATTAATATCACCATCTACTTTACAAGGAAAGTACTGGGAAGCTGTCAAACTCATGGTGCATTCAAGTTTTTCAGTATTCTGAATTTCCCCTGGAAGTTCGATTTTATCATTGGAGAAAGAACTGTCCATTATTTCCTGTGAAACAAAAGGTTCACTATGTTCATTTTCAACACAATGTCTGACAAATATCCAACTTGGAATAATCAAAATTTATCTGTCTGCTGTTCTTTCCAGTAAAACGGATGTCCCGTGACAAAAGGAGCTTGTTTGGCTCACAACTGTGAACGTTGCACCGGAGCCTTTTCTCTGAAGCAACCATCGTGCTTCAGCACAAGTGCTTCCCATTTTGTCCTGCAGAAATATTAAAAAGATGTGTATTCAAGGAGTTGAGACAAGGAAATGAACGATTTTTACAGCTTCATAAAGGACCTTCCTGACTGAAGCTGGATTGTTGTTGTTGCTGTAACTGTGCAGTGAAGAAGACAAAGGTTGCAGGTACAGTTTAATTACCCTGCCTTGATTCAGGCTAACGTGCCAGCAGTTCCACTCACCTTGACTGTTATAGCACCGGTGCAAAATGTCAAGGGACTTGTTCCAAGATAAGCTGGGAGATTCAAAAATGTTATCCAGCACTTTGTGTTGGTTGCCAGGTGTTCCCTCCAGGATCTTCGATGATCAGCAATGTCAACTGCAAAGGTTTTAAGTTTTCCAACTACCGTGGGCACTCTTCCTGTCAACATAATAAGATAACTTACTCCGCAAGGTGTTTTGGAGGTTTTTTTCATTTCTAATATGAAAAGCTGTGACAAAGAACCTTTAGCTTTTAAAGAGCTTATCACACCTACATTTAAAATATTTAATTCTTTTTTGTCTGCAAACACTGAGTAAATGGTCTCTAAGTGACACCACAATTTAATAGGCACTATAATACTTTTATTTTTTTAATTAATAAACTTTATTTTTAGAGCAATTTTAGAAACTTTTTTAAAAATTCAAAAATAATGATTGTAAATAAAAACTTTTTGGTTTTCCATGTAGGTTGTAGGCAAACTTCAGGATTTCAAAATAACAATTTATTGGACAAAAATGAGGTTAAAGATATTACAGCAGGTATAACTGAAGGCAGTAAGAGCTCAGTAAAAGTACTGAGAACAAACCTAGCTAACCTCTGAAAATGCACATATATTTGTATCCTAAACCCACTTTCTTGGAGAATTCTAGAAAATATTCCTGAGCAAGTGAATGTACAAAAGCCAAATAATATCTTAAATTATTATAAAAATAGTTCTAACTTGCAGTCTTCCTAAAAGGGTCTTGCCAACTCATGGGAGTCCCCAGACTACATTCTGAGAATGGCTAGATTATAAAAAGGTCTAGAGACAGACAAACAGAGTCAAACATAGCCACTTGGCCTGACCAAATGAGTGCATTTGGTGGCTGACCGGGTATTTTTCACTCTGGTGCTTACAAGTGAAAACAATGACTGCTGTAGAAGGCCCCTTTCTGATATTGAGACGTTCCAAGTTCAAGGAGAGAGGACAGTTTAAGTTAGAAGAGATAGCACCAGCCCTGGCATCTAAAGTCTTCAGTTTTAAACCATCACTTTTTGTTGTTGTTGTTGTTGTTTATAATTTTTTAAATTTCAATTAAAGTTCACTTATTATATTTGTTTCAGGTATACAAGGTATTAATTAGATATTTATATAACTTACAAAATGATCACCCCAATACCTACCTGACACCATTCATAGTTCTGACAATATTATTGACTGTACTACGTAGGCTGTACTGTACATTCCTGTGACTGTTTTTATAACTGGCAATTTGAACGCCTTAATTTCTTCCCTTTTTTCACCTATCCCTGCAGCCTCCTCCAATCTGACAATGAGCAAAATATACTTTGTATCTATGGGTTTGTTTCTGTTTTGTTTGTTCATTTATTTTGGTTTTTTTAGACTGCACAAATGAGTAAAATCACATGGTATCTGTCTTCCTCTGCCAGGCTTATTTCACTTCACATAATATCCTCTAGATCCATACACGTTGTCTCAAATAGTAAAATTTTATTCTTTTTTATGGCCAGTAATATTTCATTGTATATACGTACCACATCTTCTTCATATATTTTTGTCTGTTGATGGACACTTAGGTTGCTTCCAGATCTTGGCTACTGTAAACAATGCTGTAATGAACATAGGGTACATATGTCTTTTCAAATTACTGTTTTGAGTTTCTTGAGATAAATACCCAGAAGTGGAATTGCTGGGTCATATTTTGAGGCATCACTTTTTTAACTGCAGCCTCTTTACCATGCCCGCCTTCATTTATAAAATGAAAGCTTTAGACCAAATGTGTGATCCCAAATCTCTTGCTGTTATAATCATTTTTAATTAATTAATATGATTAAATCATGGTGATTTTTATACTCTCAGCCCTACAAAGTTGCATCAGTTCACAAGAGGGTATGAAAATACGGCCTTAGAAATTTCTAGAGACTTGCACAATTATCCACACCAGTGGGGTCCTCAGAACAGATAACAGCACTGCTGGCCAGCATCCTGGCTGCTCAGTGTGGAGACTTGATGAGATCAAACTCCAATTTTAACCAAAAACATCTCCACTATTTGGCCCACAGGAAAAAAGCATAAACAAAAACCTTGATTTGACTAAAATACCAGCAGAGAGGGACACCCTGTGACCCTGCTGAGGAATTTTGGAACTGTGGCTAAGAGAGAAATTTACAAGAAAGCTGCAGTATTTAATTTGCTGTTTTCAAGACTGCCTAGGAAACTTGCCCAGGATGAAAAAGAGCAATAATAACGAGCATGCAACAGCTCAGGTGTGTCCCACTTAAGAGCACAAGGGGGGGAAATGTATAAATTATAGCCCATTTGAAAATATAATGGAAATAAAAACCATATTTCAAGTGTCTTGCAAAAAGATAAAATAGCTAGAAATAAACTTACTAATAAATGTACGGTTTCTACAAAAAAAATTTTTTTAATTTACTTTTGGAAGCAAAAGAAAAACTCAAGTGGAAAGTATATTGTGTTCTTAACTAATAAGACTCGGTGTCATAAAGATATTGTATCCCTAAGTTGATCTATGAATTTAATGTAATTCCAATAAAAACATTAGGTAGATTTTTAAATTAGAGTTTCATCTAATGTTGTATAAAAAATAAACAAGATTTACCAGTAAAACTCTAAATAAGAAGAGTAATTAAGGAGGATTGGACCAACCAGTTATTCTTAGGTATTATAAATTTTAATACATAAAATAATACCATTACATGCAAATCAGTAGAAAGAATGAAAAGGTCTAGAAATAGACCCAAATAATGATAGGAATGTATAATATGATGAAAATGGCATTAAAATCAATGCGGGGAAAATAGTATTCGATGAATGGTCTTAGAACTTCCAGGTAACACATGGACAAATTCCAAAGGGACTACACACTGAAATACAGAAAACTAAGCTCTAAAAGCAGATGAGAAATCATAGCAGATTTTTTTGCTAAAGGAAGAGTGGGTTTCGCCCCCTGCTCTACCCTAAGGAGGTGACCCAGCAGCTAAGCAACGACTCCTGATCCTGCCCTGATCATCCAAGTAAAAACATGACTGCGTCTTCACTTCTGCCTTCCAGTCTCACATGACAAAATGTCTCCTGTGTCCCGCCCTAGCAGGAAACATACAAGGAAGGGAGTTGTGAAGGCGTGGTTCAGTCCAGTCAAGTTGATACATTTTGAAACCACTGCCACCGCAGGCTGCGCAAAGTTTTCTATTCCAGCATTGTTAATTAAAGTAAAATACTGGTTTAAGGCAAAACCTATATGGCTATCACAAAGTGTCTGGTTAAATAAAATATGGTAATCTATAAATAGAAGTACTATTGTCACAAAAAGAATGAAAAAGCTATTTGCTGATGTGACACAATCTCTAAAACAGTGTGTCAATTAAAACAGGGAGCTGAAATCAAAAGGTTTCAAAAAGAGAAGAAAATGTGTTCTTATTTGCTTGCATATTCATAAAATATCTGTGAAAGGATACGCAAGCGTTGTTATTCATCGATCCCAGGGAGGAAAAACAGAGGGACAAGTGTACTATCGTTACTGAACAGCAAATGAGGTCCCGCTGCCTGCCGCCACCCTCTAGGCAAAATTCCAGAGGTGGAAGCTTGGTGATAAAGGAAAGGAGTTTTTATTCAAAAACTACACAATTTTGGAATAACAGCTTTCCACATGCATTAGTCAGCCTATCGATTAAGGCTAAACTCTAACACCTGAGTTCTCCTATCATTTTCCCCCTCTTAGTTTTTAATTACCAATATCTTATTTCTATAGGGTTAGTTTATAAACGAAAACAACATAAGATACAAAAGCTACACAATTTCGTAAGAATGACAGACTTCTGTCTCGGAGCTCGCTCCGCTAGAACACCCAAAGGAGAAGAACCCTGACACCCTCTACCAGGCCATCCCGATCCTAGGTTGTGCCTGGAGTTTCTTCTCTCATCCAAAATCCACCCAAATTACTGTCCTTTGGGAAACGCAGGCAGCTGCAGTAAGATCATCCAGACATCCATGAGGAAGAGAAAATGGAGAGAGAGCCAGAGAAGCAGCCAGCCCGAGAGCCTGAGAACCCTCTTTATGTCAAATCTTCTAGCCCATAATTCCATGCACTGTGGAGGCATTCAGCTTCTCAGCCAATCTTGTCCTAGACTGTTTACCACTGTCTCAGGCAACCTCCTCCTACGGCCTCTCCCTACTTCTCCCCAGTGACCTGATCAGATCTCTCTGAATCACTAAGAAAATATCCTTCTACCTACACAGACTGAAAGTAAAGGGTTGGGGAAAAAATATTCCAAGTAAATGGACAGGAAAAAAACGCCGGGGTAGCAATACTCATATCAGACAAAATAGGCTTCAAAACAAAGGCCATAAAAAGAGACACAGAGGGACACTTCATAATACTCAAAGGAAGAATCCATCAAGAAGACATAAACATTGTAAAACTATATGCACCCAACATAAGAGCACCCAAATATATGAGGAAAATCCTGGAGAACTTCAAGAAAGATATAGATAGCAACACACTTATAGTAGGGGATTTTAATACCCCACTGTCAACAATGGGTAGATCATCCAAACAAAATATCAACAAGGATATTGTGGAACTGAACAACACATTAGATCAAATGGACTTAACTGACATATATAGAACCTTTCATCCCAAAGAAGCAAACTACACATTCTTTTCAAATGCACATGGAATACTTTCAAAGATAGACCACATGGTAGGACACAAAACAAGCCTCAACAAATTTAGGAAAACTGAAATCATATCAAGCATTTTCTCAGACCACAAGAGCTTAAAACTAAAAACCAACCTCAAGGGAAAAACTCAAAAACATTCCAATTCATGGAGAATGAATAGCATGCTATTAAACTATGAATGAGTCAATAATGAGATCAAAGAAGAAATCAAATGTTTCTGGAAACAAATGAAAATGAACATACAACAGTCCAAAACCTATGGGACACAGCGAAGGCAGTCCCAAGAGGAAAGTTCCCAGCAATACGGGCCTACCAAAAAAAGATGGAAACATTTCAAATAAACAACCTAACCCTACATATACAAGAACTGGAGAAACAACAACAAACAAAGCCCAGAGTGAGCAGAAGGAAGGAAATAATCAAGATCAGAGCAGAACTGAATGACATAGAGACTAAGAGAACAATTTAAAGGATCAAAAAATCCAGGAGCTGGTTCTCTGAAAAGGTAAACAAAATCTACAAGCCTTTAAGCAGACTCATCCAGAAGAAAAGGGAGAGGATGCAAATAAATAAAATCAGAAATGAAAGAGGAGAAATTACAACTGATACCACAGAAATACAAAGGATTGTAAGAAATTACTATGAACAACTATATGCCAAGAAATTTGAAAACCTGGATGAAATGAACAAATTTCTAGAAAAATATTATTTTCCCAAACTGAATGAAGAAGAAGCAGAAAGCCTGAACAGACTGATAACAGCTGGTGAAATTGAAGCAGTAATAAAAAAACTCCAGGCACACAAAAGCCCTGGACCAGATGGTTTCACAGGAGAATTTTACAAAACATTTAAGGAAGAGCTAACCCCTGTCCTTCTCAGACTATTCCAAAAAATCCAAGAAGAAAGAAGCCTCCCAAACTCTTTTTATGAGGCCAGCAGCATCCTAATCCCAAACCCAGATAAAGACACAACAAAGAAAGAAATCTATAAGCCAATATCGCTGATGAACGTAGATGCTAAAATCCTCAACAAAATATTGGCAAACCATATCCAGCAATACATTAAAAAGATCATATGCCAAGATCAAGTGGGATTCATCCCAGGGATGCAAGGATGCTATAATATTCACAAATCAATAAACATAATACCTCACATAAAAAAAAGGAAAGACCAAAATCATATAATCACATCGATAGATGCAGAAAAAGTATTTGATAAGGTACAGCACCAATTTATGATAAAAACGCTCAGCAAAGTGGGAATAAAGGGGCATACCTCAACATAATAAAGGCTATATATGAGAAAACTACATCTGACATTATCCTGAACGGGCAAAAACTAAAAGCTTTTCCATTAAGATCAGGAACAAGAAAAGGATGTCTGCTTTCACCACTTCTATTCAACAAAATATTAGAAGTCCTAGCCACAGCCATCAGACAAGAAAAAGAAATAAAAGGCATCCAAATTAGAGAGGAGGAAGTCAAACTGTAATTGTTTGCAGATGATATGATAGTGTACATAGAAAACCCTATAGACTCCACCAAAAAACTACTTGACCTAATAAGTGAATTTGCCAACACGGCAGAATACAAAGTCAATATTCAGAAATCCAAGGCATTTTTGTACACCAACAATGAAATATCAGAATCAGAAATCAGGAAAACAATCCTATTTACTATAGCAACAAGAAAAATAAAGTACCTAGGAATACTCTGAACCAAGGAGGTAAAACATGTGTACTCAGAAAACTACACCACACTGAAGAAAGAAATTAAGGAAGACACAAATAAATGGAAGCATATATCATGTTCAGGGATTGGAAGAATTAACATCATCAAAATGTCCATACTACCCAAAGTAATTTACAGATTCAATGCAATCCCTATTAAAATACCAATGACATACTTCACAGATATAGAATAAATAGTTCAAAAATGTATATGAACCCATAAATGACCCCAAATAGCTACAGCAATTTTGAGAAAGAAGAACAAAGTAGGGGGGATCGCAATACCTGACATCAAACTACATTATAAGGCCACTGTAATCAAGGCAGTCTGGTACTGGCATAAGAACAGTCACATAGATCAGTGGAACATAATAAAGACCCCAAAAATAAACTCATGTCTCTATGGTCAGTTAATATTCAAGAAAGGGGGCAGGAGCATAAAATGGAGCAAAAATAGCCTCTTCAACAAATGGTGTTGGGAGATCTGGACAGCTACATGCAAAAAAATGAAACTCGACCACCAACTTACACCACACACAAAAATAAACTCAAGATGGATGAAAGACTTAAATATACGTTGCAATACCATAAAAGTCCTAGAGGAGAACATAGGCAGGAAGATCTCAGATATTCCACGCAGCAATATTTTCACAGACATGTCCCCTAGAGCAAGGGACATAAAGGAAAGAATAAACAAATGGGACTTCATCAAAATAAGAAGCTTCTGCATGGCTAAAGAAAACATCAGCAACATGAAAAGGGAATCAACCCTAAAGGAAAATATATTTGCCAGTGATACCTCGGACAAGGGTTTGATCCCCAAAATATATAAAGAACTCACACAACTCCACCCCAGGGAGACAAACAATCCAATTAAAAAATGGACAAAGGACCTGGACAGACACTTCTCCAAGGAGGACCTACACAGGGCCCAGAGACATATGAAAGGATGCTCAGCATCACTAGCCATCAGAGAGATGCAAATTAAAACCACAATGAGATACCGCTTCACACCAACCAGAATGGCCATCATAAACAAATCAACAAAAAACAAGTGCTGGTGAGGATGCGGAGAAAAGGGAACCTAGTGCACTGTTGGTGGGAATGCAGACTGGTGCAGCCACTCTGGAAAACAGTTGGGAATGTCCTCAAAAAACTAAAAATGGAGCTGCCTTTTGACATGGCTATTCCACTGCTGGGATTATACCCTAAGAACCCTGATATGCCAATTCAAAAGAACCTATGCACCCCAATGTTCATAGCAGCACCATTTACAATAGCCAAGTGCTGGAAGCAACCTAAGTGCCCAACAGTAAATGAGTGGATCAAAAAACTATGGTACATTTATACAGTGGAATCCTATGCAGCAGAAAGAAAGAAAGAGCTACTACCCTTCATGACAGCATGGATGGAACTGGAGAGCATTATGCTAAGTGAAATAAGCCAGGAGGTGAAAGACAGATACTGTATGATCTCACCTATAAGTGGAAACTAATCAACAAAATAAACAAGCAAGCAAAATATAACCAGCAACATTGAAATAAAAAACAAACTGACAGTAACCAGGGGCGGGGTGAGAGAGGGTTAACAGGGGAAAAAGAGGGGAAGGGTCATCAAGGAACACGCATAAAGGACCCATGGACAAAGCCAAATGGGGGAAGGATTAAGGGTGGGAGGTGGGGATGGGTGGAGCTGGGGAAAGTGGTTGTGTGACTATGTTGCCAAAAAATATATATATATTTATATATAGGGGGAAGCTAGGAATGCTATAGGAAATTGAGAAGCCAAAGAACTGATGTGTACAACCTATAAACATGAACTAAGAGGTGTGGGGACGATGGGATGGGGTACAGGGCAAAAGGAAAAAAAGAGTGAAAAATGGGACAACTGTAATAACATAATCAAAAAAATATTCCCCCACCAAATTAAATAAATAAAAGTCCTCAAAAAAAAAGAAAGAAAATATCCTTCTATACCTATTAACTTTTGAATCATATGAATTGACTTATTTTTAAATTAATTAAATGTAAGAAACAATTGAGAAAAATCAAATAAGTGTGTTTTGAATATCCAGTACATATACTGCACAGTGCGAGGTATTACCTAGGTCACAAGATAAATCTGACTTGGAATATCTCCTACCTTGAAAGAACAAGAGTCTTCCTAGGTTTTCTTCTTCCATGTTCCTTAAATATCAGTATTCTGCAAGTTTCTGGGGACCACTTCTTTTCTCATTCTTGGGTAATCCCATCCACTCTAGTAGATTTAACTATCATCTATATGCTGAATTGTCCCAAACATACATCTCTAACCTGTGGTCACCCCTCAGTTTTATACATGTGTTTCTGTTTCTAGTTCATTTGGACAGAGAGAGCCATTCCCACAAATACCAGTATGTCCAAAATGAATCATTCATCTTCTCCACTTCCAGAGATGGCCCATGGAAGCCCCAAACCTGATCTTGCTCCCAAACTCCCTATTTAATGGATTTTTCATTCTGGGCTTTATTGTTATCTACTATTGTTAAAACATGAGTTAATTTTTTCAAGTCTGTCTTTTTCGTTGCCTGCCTTCTGCCTTTACCTCAGTGCTAAGAAAGGCTTTTTCTGTTTCCAAAGCAGATTTTTTAAAAAAATGTATCTATATTTCCTTCCATTTCTTTTATGATTTAATTAAATCTTTTTCTAAAATTTATTTTGGTGTGAGGTAGGGATCTATCATCCCAACACCACTTACTGGATTTATCTTTTGTATGTCTGAATAAGTTTTCAGTCGATTCTCTGAAGTTTTTCAGCTAGTTAATTTAACAGTGAAAATTTTACTGTCCTTTCCATCCTCCTTACACCACTTGCACTAGTCAGAATGTTTGGTTGTCCACAATGAAACCCAACTTAAATCGTCTTAAGCAAGAAATGAAAGTACTAGAACAGACAGAGTTGCTTGTATCATGGCTATCTTCAGGGGTTCCTATGATGTCTTAAACAATCTGTCTCTGTGTTCCTTGGCTCTCTTCTTTCTGAGTGGTTCACCTTTTTACATATGAACACTATAAACAGAGATTAGATGCTATGTTAATGCAGGCCCCACTAACAGACTCTTTTTGTCCTGGTGATATAAGTCCCTGGGGCCTTAGGAGGCTGCCCATCAATGTTTTTTTGGTCACTTTGTGTGCCAAAACCCAATTCAGAAGTTATCATCTTGTCATGCTGGGCCAGGCAGCTCTGTGAATAACTTTACCAGTTAGCTACACAGTTGGAGCTGGACCACACCTTCTTGTCTAGTTTTTTTTGACAGAAAATGTAGGCTAAGCCCTACTCACTGAAATTCCTTAGTCTCAGTTGGTGGCTAGGAAAAATAGATGGGGAAGGATGCAGAAGGGAATTTTCTTTGCATAAACACCTATTTATGCTACATTTTAATCCTATTATCCAAAGAGGTTTTGAGACGGAAGCATCTCCACCTTTGTCCAGCAGTGGTGCATGGCGGGAAATGCCCCAGCGAGGCCTAGAAGTCTGGGTTTCCCAGTAGTTCAGATACTACCATACATCTCCCATTGCAATCTCCAGCCTCCTTTAAGTTAAGGCTTAAACCTTAGCAGTAGGCATGGGAGCAAAGCACAGAATTTAGTTACTGCAATTTGACATGATTATTATACTGGATCTCAGCATTTTTCAAATATTTGGCTTTTTTGTTTGTTTGTTTGTTTGTTTGTTTCCAGCCAAGCCACCTTGGTCTGGAATCTGTCACTTTGCTGGTTCATTTTATCCAAGGCTCTGACTCTGACTGAAGCCTTGACTTCAGGGGGCCTATGGTCTGAGGTCCAAGGGACTTCATTGCTTACTTACAGGAGATTACCAGCTTTCCTTCCTGGGGTGAGGAAATCCTCAGTAGACCCCAGCTCCACATTTTTCCTGAGGGTCTTTTACTTATAAGCCTGCTCTTTGTGCCAATTTCTACCTCCACTAAAGCCTCTTGCATTTGAAGGCCTAGTGGAGTGTGTGTGCCGACTATGCCACCTCAAAATTCTCCCGGGGCTCTCTGCTCCCCCCCCCCCCGCCCATGCCACTCACACGCACCCTCTGTGTGAGGGCTCCCCACCTCACCACCTCACTGAACGTGCAGATTCCCTTAGGTTTCATGGTTGCTGAGGGGAAGCAGGGGTGAGGGGGTGTTCATAGTAGTTGTCACAGTGAAGCCAGATGGGGCTGAGCATCCTCTGGGGCAGGGGCCAGGCATCTCTCCCACCTGTGGTCTGCTGGTGACAGTGTCTGTGCCAGACAGAATCTCTCCCCTTGTGGACGCTAGGTGGTTGACTGGCACTGGTTCAGGGTGCAGGCCCTTTCTAACCACATGGAACTTGAGGGACCGTGGGGAAAAATAACAGTGAAATAACAGCGATTGGGAGAGGATATTTGTGGTATCTTAAATCAAACATGGTCTAATATCTAATATACAGGGAAAGAAAAAAAGACAGGGGCTTCAATTGAAAAAAAAAGAGGGAATACAAACCCTAATAACGGCAACAACTACAAAACAGGCAATTCAAGAAGAGGAAGCCCAAAAGGCTATTAAACAGGAAGATCGGCACAATCTTGGTGGTAGTGATAGAAGTGAGACAAAAACAACAATATACCTCCTTGTACCTGTTAGCTTGGCATCAAGTACGAAGCTGACGGTGCGGGGAGCCAATGGCGATGTGGCTGTTGCGATGGGAGTGCGGATGGATCCTGTGGATTCCAGAGAGCCATCTGGTGGTACCGAGTCAAGTCAGGCACGTGTTCTCTTAGCCTGCACCCAGCCGTCCCCTTCCAAAAAAGCGATTCTCGCACTCGTCCACAAGGGGACATGTATGAGGATGTTCATTGCAGTATTGGTTGGCATAGTAGGGATTTGGAGATAACCTAGGTGTCCATCCCAGGGGGAATGGATAAGAAAAATGTCGTAGCCATACCCTATTAAATATTTCGCAGCAGGGAGAAGCAATTAACCAGGTGTGCTATAATTTGCTTGGCGCTACTTCCATTACCTTGTTTCTGGCTTTCAGTCAACGTTAAGAGTAAAATGGTGTATCAGCTGGGATGCTTTTGCCTGCAAGTGCTAGTAATAATCTACTCTTTCTTAAACAACAAGGAAAATTATTATCTCATTAATACATGCCATATTCTGGGCTAGGAAGCAAATTTTAACACATTAAAAAAATCAAAACCATATTAAATATGTTCCTTGAACACAACCAAATAAAACGAAAGTCACTAATAGAAAACTATCTGAAAAAATCTCAAAATATTTAACACATATATAACCTGAGGGTCAAATAAGAAGTCTAAACGGTAATTAGAAAATATTTTGAACTGCATAAAAATAAAAAGTCAACATATCAAAATTTGTAGAATGTACCTAAAGCAGTTTGGGGGAAATTCATAGTACTAAATGCTTATATTAGAAAAGGAGAAAAGTCTATCACCGTCTCAGTCAGTTCAGGCTGCTATAATAAATTACCGAAAGTTGGGTGGCTTCAACAACAAACGTTTATTTGTCAAGGTCCTGGATGCTGGAAGTCTGACATCAGGGTACCAGCGCCGGCATGGCTGAGTTCCTGGTGAGGGCTCTTTTCCAGGTTATGCCCACACATCTTCTCCTTTCCTGTGTCTCTTCCTCTTTTTAGAAATGCACTAATTCCTAATTTCCCTTGGAAACCATGTTCAGCTTTCCTAGTTATTTCTTCACGTATTTCTATCTCTCAGATTTCTAAACAATATACAAAATACTCAAATTCTTGGGAGTTTTTTTTTCCATTTTAAACATTATCCCAGTTCTCATTTTGTATTATGTTGGTGGCCTGGCTCTTTCTCTCTTTCTCAACCTTTGTCAGTTGAACCCTTATTTTAAAATATCAAAGTTGCTGGCCTTCATAACCTACTTTGCAACCATAATGCACTTTTCTGCTAGTTGTCTATAGGTTGATTCTAAGTATTAAAAATAATTAACTATAAAACTGTTCACTGAATAGTCCCATAGTGTCTATACTATAAACACATTGCCTTCTTCTGAGCTCCGGTGCCACTTAAATACAAAGAGTTCTAACATAAAACTTAAACATGCCACATTTCAGTTTGTCTTGCATTAGGAAAGTGTCTTTCTTATGCTTTTTTTTGGAGTTTCTTGTTACTCTTTCATTGTTGCTCTAAGAAGGAACATAATGCCAACATATTATGTCTTCTCAACCATATTCCTACTGTCTTCCACGTTCTTATTCATGTTCTCCATTGCCTGAAAACTATTTCATTTTTCTTTTTGAAACTCCACTTTTTTTCATATTTAGACTATAGTTTTCTGATACAGCTTTTTGTTTTTCCTGGAATTTCTGGTGACCTTCCTGGAACCAATTTATTCTATCTTCATTTATTTTTCTATGTGCACAGTCATTCATTCTGTTTGGCTCCTTTCCAGAGCCCCCACGCTCGGATCTGGGTCTGGCTGTTTCCTGGGACTGCCACATAGCTGTCACCACGCACTACCCTTCATGACTCCCCTGGCCCCCACCCACAGCACCCTACATCCTACATCCTACTCCTCATTTCACCAGAAAAGCTTCCCACATGTTTCCAGTAAAGGGGTGGGTACGAAGTAAATATCCTTTGGGCTTGCCTGTCTGAAAGTGCCATCATTCTGGTTGAATGAGTGTCTCATAGACTTCTTTCTTCCTGTTTTGCTCTATGGAAGCATGTGGAAATTTTTTAAATCTCTGGGATTCTCAGATTTCACAGGGAAATTTCTAGGTGTGGTTCTTTTCACACTTATCCTCCTGGATGTCCTGTAATCTCTTGCCCTAGAACTTTTAGAAAGTATGTTATTTTATTTTGATAAACTCATCTCTTCCATTTGTTTGTTCTGTTTTTGGAATTTTTTTTAGCTGTATGTTGGGCTTCTAAGATTAAGGCCTCTATGTTTCTTATTTTTTGGTTTAATTTTCTGTAGGTTTGTCATTTTGGTTTATTTTCTGAGAAATTTCTTTCATTTTATCTTCTTACCCTTCAGTCGAAAGAAAGCAATATTTTTCTTTCTTTCTTTTTTTCTTTTTACTTCCAAGAGCTCTTTTTAATTTTCTGACTGTTTCTTTCCCACAGATGCCCATCCTTGTTGATGGGTATATTCATATCTCTGTGGTGGTACTAATTACATTCTTTAAAGTGTTACATTCTATTTCATTAATCTCTTCTAAGGACTTTTTTCTCTTTGTTTCCTTTTCCTTTCTCTTCCATTTTGTGGGTTTGACTCAAAGACCTGATGATCTTTGGGTGTCTATTCACATTTGAAAATGAGGAAGTTGAAAGACTGATTGGGAGTACCAGGTACAGAGATGGGAGTTGCTACCTGGACATGCTTCGCTTGGAACTGGGCACACAGGCTGGGAAGTGGCCCTTGTTAGGCAGCGCACAAAAGAGGAGGTTTCACTTGAATCACCAATCCCATGCTAGCAATTTTAGTTCTCCTTGGAGAGTTATTTTGATTTCTTTACAAAAAATTTTTTCCTTTGCTTGGGGGTTAAACTCCTGGCTACATGACACCCAGGAAGAGCGGGAGAACTATGGGGGGCGGATTGCTTTTAATGTACAGATCTTTTATAAATCCCTGTGTGTTCAGCCCCATTTCAGTCAGTGCCTGCAGCACAGTCCCACTCAATCAATAACCTAGGCTTCCTAGGGTCTGCTTCATCACCAACTCCCTTCCATACAATTTTTGTTTTATAGAAATTTATTGAACCCCCTTGTTTATTGAAGACACTCCCTCCTATTCTCTTTATTGTTGGAGTTTTACAATTTTTAAGGCAGAGTTTATAAATGTACTCGGTCTGCCATCTGATACTGAAAATCTTCCATTTCCTTTAGTAATCAAGAAATAATTTCATTGCTGCCTCTCAGGAAGAAATGGAAAGGATGTTCTGAACTGCCGGCAATTTTGAAGACTACAATGACTGGAGGGGAGGAAATTCATGGAAGACGAGAGTATTTCTATGTTCTGGGCCCCAAAATGGCCCCTTAATGGATCAGGGCAGGCAAACTTGACTTTGCCCGAGCCACTTAACATATATTTGGTTTCTTTTCTTCTCCATATAGGCCTGCATTTGACACTAATATTTTCTTTAATGAGTGCTTTTTTTTTTTGTACCAAAGATAACACACACATCATTTTATTTAATCCTAGCCATGCTCAAATTAGATATTATCATCTTTATTTTATAAATGGAGACTCAGCGAGGTTAAGTGTTGTATCCAAGCTCACAGAGCTTGTAAGAGGTAGATCTAGAATTTCAGCTAAGACTGTTTCCCATTCCTTCCCACTTTCCCCTGTAGTGGAGAAAAGCATTAATGTATCAGTATTAATCTCCCCTTTCTCTTTGGCGATGTTAACTCGAATCAATCACTAGAGTCTTCTGACACTTAGTTTCTGTCTATATAAAAAAAGTGCAATAAAATCAGCTGCGTCTCAATCACAGGTTGCAGGAGATTCACATGAGATATTATTAAAGGCTCTGCAAGTAATCATAGCAACAGATCACACCTGTATAGTCCTTTATAATTTGCAAAGTACAATAACATTGTGCAATAATTCCTGTTTTACAGATGAAAACCTTGGCTAAGGGCGGTTTGATGTAACATGCCTCATCCTTCGCAGAATCAAAACTGAAATGTAGCTCTTATTACTCCATTTCTCATTATTTTCCCACTTTATAATGCCGCCTCCTTATTTAAGAAAGGATTCCTTAATTTTTAAGCAATTAACAATAGAAATTACTCATAGAGCTTAGTTATTTAAAATTCTTTCTAATTATAATAATATTTACATACTAGTTGTCAGGAGCTCACCTATTGTGGTAAGTACAGTGCAGCTATGTTATTTATTTATTATTTATTACTTCAGTATACTAAATTATATCATTATGGTCAAAAAGTATGAGGCAATTCTTTAAAGCTGTTTAAGACCGGCAAGGAAATTAAGCCAAACAGAACACAGCACACAGCAGGATTCCTGGCACAGCTGCACACCATTTCTAATAGTTACATGATATTTTCTTTTCTTTTTAAAGATTTTATTTATTTATTTTTAGGGAGAGGGCAAGGGAGGGAGAAAGAGAGGGATAGAAAGAAACATCAATGTGTGAGAGAGAAACACCATTCAGTTGCCTCTTGCACACGCCCCGACCGGGGAACCTGCAGCCCAGGCATGTGCCCTGACCAAGAATTGACCCGGGGATTCTTTGCTCTGCTGTACGATGCCCAACCAACCGAGGCAACACCAGTCGGGGCTAGATAATATTTTCAATAAAATAAAGAGCTAACCAGCACCCTAAATGTCTTTTTAAACATTCTAGCAAGCAACATGATGTTTGCATTGGTCCTTCAGCTTTAGAATACATCCCTGCCTGTTGAGCATAAGTCCCCCAACTAAATCTCTGTGAAGTCCTATTCGAAAAGACCACGTGGACATCCTACCCAGAGAATTCCTTAGTCGAGATGGTGTCTAGGTCTCCAGGCAGCCTTCTCAGCGATGAATGAGAAAACAAGCCATTAAGTCTAGGACATGAATATCAAAGAAACTCAACAGACTGGGGCTGAGAAACAAACAGCAAGAGCAGAGGGAGAAAGCAGAGTTAGAAAACTAGAAGCAAATAAGAAAAAGGACTTTGTGTATTCTCGGCATTGGCACTACCCTGAGATGGGTAGAGGTACAGGAAAGAGAAAAGGGTGCTCATTAACATTCAGGTTACAGAAGCCAAAATGAACAGTTTCTAAAAGTAGAGGAAATTAACTCTCCGCACATACGAATGAGAAGCTAACAAGCACTTATTGACTGTCTCCTTTATTGGACTGGCGCATTTCACGGCCTCAGGATCACAAGTTCTCTGAAGGTTACATTCCTGCACAGAATCTGTGGCTAGGCCTGACATCCCCACACCCCTCAGGGCTGGCTGGTTCGCCCACTGGCTGAGGTACCAGTGATGTCATCGACTAGCTGGACCAACCAACTAATTGCATAAGAGAAAATAAGGTTCAGCTTAAAGGTTTACGATTTAATTGCACCTTTAGCTAAAATAAACCCTAAATTCATCTACATTAAAATCAGAATTTAGTTGGAAAAATGGCAGATTACAGGAGTACAAACTCTTATAGAAACCTAGAAAATATAAAACATATTTTGAAAAATTATCCATAATCCCATAAACTCAATGTAGTTACATCCTTTAAAGAGTAATTTATGTATAACTAGGCTATAAATTTTTATAATAGTCATGTAAAATGGAACTGTCTGAACCCACCAAAAACTGCCAAGACTTCACTTTCCAGACAGGATCAAAGGATAGTAACGCTATTCTTAAGTCTTTATAAATAACACTTTTAATATTTAGACTCCAGAATTCTAAACAATGAAATCATAAACATCTCTGGCCAAGCGGCTCAGCTGGTTGAAGCATCATCCCATACACCAAAAGTCTGTGAGTTCAGTTCCCGGTCAGGGCACAGGCCCACATAGTGGGTTTGATCCCTAACTGGGGGGCATACTGGAGGCAACCAATTGATGTTTCTCCCTCCCACTCTTTCTACAAAAAAAAAAAAATCAATAAAAACATGTCTTCAAAAAAATCATAAACAAACTGCTGCAAGGGATAAAAGAAACTTATGACTTAAATACGCTTAATTCCAGATTCGCTTCTGTTCTTTATTAAATATACTCTGCCATTCTCGTATAATAGTAGCTCGCGTCTGCATACTATGTTGCATCTGCTTTGCTCACTCTATGTCATTTCCTATATTCATGGCCCTGAATTCATTTTCTAAGCTTCCACTTTCCCTTCACCCTGTTTTTAACTCGACACTGCCATCAGTTTTGTCCTGGCAGTGCCGCTTCCCTGCTTAGACTCTTCTCTTGGTTCTCCATTGTCTTTAGAATCAAACCCAAACTTATGACACAGAAAACCCTTCCAAGATGGCCACTCCACTTAGTCCCCTCATCCTGCACTGGATGCAGGCAGAGTAGCAATGCAGGTTTTGATGAGCACTGATAGAGTGCTCTCAAGGATGCACTGGTTAATTAATACTCATGTTCCTGAGCCCACAGCCCACGGCCTCTGCCCACACTTGGTGCCATATAGCTTGCTGGTTTTGCTGGTCTAACTTGCACAAAATGATGATGAATGCATGAATGATGCTTTTTGTTTTCCCCTCTGGTAATGTTTGCCCATCTTCTCTTGGAGCACCCATTATTTTTCCTTATTGGTTTGCCTAAAACCTTTGCCATTAGTATTAGATATTGCAAAAATCTTCTGTTGGACCTGTCAAGACTCTATCCAGAGTGTCCTTTCTTGAAGAGAAACCCTCAACTTTGATGTAAGTATATTAACACATTTTTTTGCTTGACTGTGTTTTGTGAGTTTTAATAGTCATGCTTCAAGATTGTTCTATTATAATCTCCTCTGTGAAATTAGTCATCGCCTCCTCTAGGATCCTGAAAGACTTCACATTTCCTTTTTTTTTTTTTTTCTGTTTAAAGAATTTCTTCAGATGTTCTGTCATGTTTTCCAAAGTCTGACCTCCTTAAGGGTAGAGACTGGCCATTATTCATCCTTGAATCCCCAACACAGTCTGACTCATGGTAGTTTGGCGGTGGTAGAATGAATAAACTGTTTCACCACTTTAGTGGCCATGTCCTTGTCTATGTTAAATTCTAGTAAGTCATATCCTCTTACTCCTACAGCATCTTAGCAGAGAACTCCTGCTCCCACAGTCTCTTCTGCCTACAGTTATTTGGAATTGGGGCTCAGACAGAAGGAATCCTTTAGCATCAGATGATGCCCCCAAGAATTTCCGAAGCATAGCGTAGCCATTGAGAGTCACATATGCTGATTGTCAAGGAGCGAGAGGTGGTCTGCAGAGTGAAGAGCACAAGAGCCCATGGGGCAAGGGGACAGAGACCAGGTTTTCCTTGGTTCTTGACAGATTTTCTGCTTCCAAACCCTCGTTAAGCTTCGGATGTCTTAAGTTACCCTTATATTTCTTTATCTAGAGAAAGCTTGAGTAGGTAGGTTTCTCTTCTTTATAAGCAAAGTATCCCAAAGATACCTATTCATATGTTTTCTCCATATGAAAAAAAGTATTTACATTTACTGGTGATAATAGTAACTTGTTCAATAAATATTTATTACAGCTAAGGCATCTTTTTATTTTTTTAGTAGCCACATAAAAGTGGACTCACATTCTGCTTGTCATCCACTAATCTTTTTTTATTCTTTAACTGGGCACTGCCATGCTCACTGTGACTGAATTCACAAGGCCTCATACAATTTGATTCATCATTTTGAATTAAAAACGTTGATCATGTATATTGCCATGTAAATTGTTACCATCTAAGATGACTTGAATTCTATTTTATATTTACAGCTGTTGGCATCCAAAATTTTTCAGTGAGAATGGAAAACTCAGATAATAATTTGGTACCTTGGGGGAAGGTTCCAATAAAAAGGTAGAAATCAGGATCACTCATTTATTTGTATGTTAATTCTATTTTATTAAAAATATAATAAAACCTCACTAACTCAGTCCTCTGTGATTTCACCTTTATAGTAGTTCATATAGTAACTGGATTGAGTAAATTTTTTTATTTTAAAATTTTTTATTATAAATTAAAACAGACATCAAACCCTACACAAAACAAATATATAGCTTAATGAGTAATTAAAAGGCAGATACATTCTTGCAGTTACCACCCAGGTGAAGAAATAGAACTTTGCCACCCACTCCAGAAGCCACTACATGTGCCCCAACACAATCACAACCTCCTTGAGGTTAATTTTTAATTACATAAATAATAAAAGGATTAGTTAAAAAATAGTGCAAATAGTTTCAAAGAGAATGTTTGCTTATAGCAGACTAATTATTTAACAGAACAATTTATGTTTTTAATTTTAATCAGAAGAAAACTTGTTTGATCCATCTTGTAAGGAAACTTGAAGTATATTTACTAATAAAGACACTGAGCATTCTGCTTTTACTTTTATTAGCATTTGTTTTATGTTATATTTACTCCTGGGCCATAAGTTGTTGTTTTTTCCAGTTCTTCTGGGATATCTCTTTCTTCTGTGCAGCCTCCTCTTCTGGTGAGGAACAGTCTGCTCTTTTGCAGTGAGGACCATACCAATGTGGCAGAGAGAATTCATGTGTGGGTTCATCCCCACATGAGCTCTAAGGCTTGGGCCACATCTCGGGAGCTCTGTTCGCCTGGATGAGCTCAATGACCAGAGAATCTACATCTAAATCCTTAAGTTCTGCTTTCCTCTCTGCAGTTTTAAGGTGCAGAAAAAACTCAGCACTCTTTTTGGGCCACTGACCCTGTACCCACTTGGTGCACCTGCCAGCTCCACCATTATATCGATGGAATGGCACACATTGCTTCTATAAAGTGACATCCTTCATATACTTGGTAGCTTTTCAGATATGCATATCCTTGATGGGTTGGAAAGTCTCACAAGTTTTCTTAGTGTGAACATGAAGGTTTGAACCTCTTGATTTGCATGATTTCATGGGGTTTTCTAGGTCAGATGAATAGTGAACCATTTTTGGAGGTCACCTCAGGCTGCTTAGGGGAAGAGAGTTATATCAGACTAAATTTTAGCACTTAAATTTTTTAAAAATACTATTTGCAGTAAAAATTTATTATAATAGTGGAATAATCACTACTCTGTATAATTTATTTGTGCTCTTTATAGATAGCTGACATATATATATATATATATAGTTTTAGTATATTATCCTAAAACATGTACATGTATATATATAGTTTTTTAAAATTATACTTTATTGATTATGCTATTCAGTTGTCCAGATTTTTCCCCCTTTGCCCCCCTTCACCTAGCACCACACATTCCCTCAGGCAATCCCCCACCATTGTTCATGTTCATGGGTTATGCGTATAAGTTCTTTGGCTGCTCCATTTCCCACACTGTACTTTACATCCCAATGGCTATTCTGTGACTACCTATTTGTACTTCTTAATCCCCTCACATCTTCACCCATTTCCCCACACCCCCTCCCATCAGGCAACCATCAAAACGTTCTCTTTATCCATTATTCTGTCTCTGTTCTCCTTGTTTGCGTAGTTTGTTTGATTTAATTGTTGATAGATATTTATTGCCATTTTATTGTTCATAGTTTGGATCTTCTGCTTTTTCTTAAATAAGTCCCTTTAACATTGCATATAATAATGGTTTGGAGATGATGAACTCCTTTAGTTTTTCTTATCTGGGAAGCTCTTTATCTGCCCTTCAATTCTAATGATAGCTTTTCTGGGGAGAGAAATCTTGGCTGTAGGTCCCTGCTTTTCATGACTTTGAATATTTCTTGCCAGTCCCTCCTAGTCTGAAAAGTTTCTTTTGAGAAATCAACTGACAGCCTTATGGGAACTCCCCTGTAGGTAACTGACTTCTTTTCTCTTGCTGCTTTTAAGATTCTCTCTTTATCTTTTAAGCTTTGGCATTTTAATTACGATGAGTCTCTGAGTGGGCCTCTTTGCATCTGTCTTGTTTGGGACTCTCTGTGCTTTCTGGACTTGTGTGTCTATTTCCTTCACCAAATTATGGAAGTTTTCTTCCATTATTATGTTCAAATAGATTTCCAATTTCTTGCTATTTCTCCTCTCCTTCTGGAAACCCTATGATGTGAATATTGGTCCATGTGAAGTTGTCCCAGAGGCTGCTTATGCTATTCTCATTATTTTGGATTCTTTTTTCTTCTTGTTGTTCTGGTCGTTTGTTTTTTGCTTCCTTATGTTCCAAATCACTGATTATTATTTTCGACTTCATCCACTCTACTGTTATTTCCCTATAAGTTGTTCTTCATTTCAATTAGTGTATTCTTCATTTCTGACTGGATCTTTTTTGAACTGTTGGGGTCCTCACTAAGTTCCTTGAGTATCCTAATAACCAGTGTTTTGAACTCTGCATCTGATAGATTGCTTATCTCCATTTTGTTTTAGCTCTTTTTCTGGAGTTTTTATCTGTTCTTTAATTTGGGCCATATTTCTTTGTCTCCTTATTTTGGCAGCCTCCCTGTGTTTGTTTCTATGTATTAGGTAGAGCTGTTTTGACTCCGTGTCTTGGTAGTGTGGCCTAATGTAGTAAGTGTCCTGTAGGGTCAAGTGCCACAGCCTCCCCTATCACTCAAGCTGGGTGCTTGAGGTGCACCCTTCATGTGGGCTGAGTACACCCTCCTCTTGTAATTGAGCCTTGATTGATGCTGGCAGATCAATGGGAGGGATTTACCCAGGCCAATCAGCTACAAGGACCGGCTATGACCACTGACTACCAACCTCTGCCCTCTGTGGAGGGTCAGCTGTGCAGGAGCAGGGTGGTGTTGCTCTGATGTGGCCTGTAGCTTCTCACTGTTTGCAGACTCTCAGGTTTCCCAAGTGGTGCAGGCCAAGGTCAGCTCCCACCTGTGTTTTGCCCAGGGCCACCCTGTCTGGGCTTTAAAGGAACCTGAGAAGGCTGCTGCTTGTGCTG